>CM048821.1:48350291-48643576 GCA_026586065.1 Dioscorea zingiberensis | reverse complement strand
ATTTGTGTTTGGGTACCTTTGGGATTTGCATTTTCTTGGGTGAGATTGCCTCTATGATCCGCTCTCTCAGCGAGATTGCCTCGAGATGCTCCTCGGACTATTATGAGATTTAGGATCACCTCGGGATATGTGTTTGAGCTTATCCAGAGATTTGAGATTGCCTTGAGATATGTGTTCCTGTGGGCAATTTTGGGATTTGAGGTTTCCTCAAGATATGTACGTTCCCTTTGTGCTATCTATTTTAATATATATATATTTCATCATAATATTTATATGAAATATTTCTATATTGGTCCTTGAGACATATTGTATTTTCAAGGCTTAATATATATTTTATACATTCCCGCTTTTTTATTTATTTTATTTTTTAGTGTAAACAATCCTAAAGAAATAGTTTTTTTTTTGTTTTTAAAGGAAAAGGTGTGCGGGTGGGGCATCCCTATTGCATCCTAATTTCTTGTATGAAAAGATCAATGTAGAGTGTAAGCCTTCTTTTATGAAAGGAGTGACTTTTCTCGAAGTTACGTGACACTTTGATTAGGAGTCAAAACCCAAAACTACTTGATCACATCAAGTCATGGAAAATCACAGTCTTTATTACTTTCTACAACTATTATGTACACTACTACTTTATTCTTCTCTTACTTGTCCACTAAGTTAGATTATGGATGGTTAGAGCTTCAACTAGTGCCTTGAAGCCTCTTGGTCATTGAAAGCGATGGTTAGCAATTAAAGCCAACAAAACATGGTAACGGGTTATCTATTGTCGCTTAGAGGTTTTGAGTTTCACATCGATGTTCTCTAGGTGCCCATGGTATTTCACAGGAGAAAATTAAAAATTTGGATGCTAAGATGGTGCACTATGAATTCAAGTATATCAATACGCTTTCTAACAAGGTCAAGTTATTGGTGTATGCTAAACATGCTCTTTCATATAAAGATTTGTACGAATTTTAAAACTATTTTGCCACCCATCTCCAATAATTCTAAAATTTTGCAATAAATCTATAAATGGATGGTAGCTACCCATCTCCTACACATTTAAAATGTATATTGTCCTCAATGTACTCAATAAAGCTCACAATAATAAGAATTCTAAGAATGAGCATGGAGAAAGGTGAACTAAAACTTCCATGGTGAAATGATGTGCATCTTGAGTTCTATGATTCGATCGGAGAAGCACATACCAGGGAGTGTATATCCGCTTTTCATATCTGCAAGGAAAGAGAGATCATCATAACTCCAAAAGATATCAAATCAATAGAAGCTACATAAGATAAAAATAAAGATAAGTTTAGCAGGGTGAGGCCCTTGCTAACTGGTAGATAAGAGATGAGAATATAAAAGACATAAACATAAGAGACACAATGAAGAAAATGATAAGTCCTTCTAATCCTCTCTAGGGGCTGCCTATCGGGCCGCGTCGCAAGTGATGTAGTGGTGGGTGCCGCAGATGAAGGAGGTGGAGAGGGTGCTTTGGATGTCACGGTGCAGGTAGAGAAGGTGCCTGTCCTCTGAGGTATGTGAAGAGAGCTCTTATTCATACGCTTCCTCAAGGATGGTGGTATCTCGCACCGCCGTAATTCGGTGATCTCAGCTCATCCACCTCGCAAGTTGGCTCCCCGGAGGACGAGGGTCGCCGCGAGGGAGAGTCCTCTCGATCCCGACATCCTCTAATCTCTCGACTCTCGACTCATGGTCGATTAGGGCGACGTCAGCTCAATGATTTGACTAACTACATTTGGACGAGGGTGCTTATCCCGAGGGGTGTGATAAGATGTAAATTACCGTATTACCCTCGGGCTCACGCTTCGACACCCATCCTAATGATCAGCCGGGTGATATAGGGTCCCGCACTGATTGCCTTGAGACGGGGCCTGGTCCCCTTGTGCAATTAAAAGTAGTTGGCGGTGCTACATATCCCAAGTGGAGGGGTGCTCGCTCTGTGATGCTGGGTATAAGATTTAAGCACCAGGATCGCGGACTACTCTCATGCCGCCATATCTCTGGTGATCGTCTGGCTGACTAGTACATGAATGTATCAAGGCTATAATCTATTCAGCCAATAATGACGCTCGATTGTTAAGTCACTCCACTGCTAAAAATGTACTCCAATATTGGGTGGGATGAGATGATATGCTCCTCGAAGGGCGTGTGAGTAGCTCAGACTTTACTTGGGGTGGAGATGAAGTCTTTGTCGAGAGAACCCCATGTACGCATACAAGCCGCGGTGTAGCTCATACGCTTCTGCCCTCACCAGAGAGCTGGAAAGGTGATGGTACTAAGATGTTGCTCGGATAATGACCGCAATCGACCCTCAAAAGGCCGGTGCACCTCCAATGTGTGCTCTCAAAGACTACGTGGTCAATGGAGAAAACTCGGATCCCAAAATTTCCTACCGATATAAGCTTGTGCACTCTATTGACATACCGAAGCTATTCAAGGACCTCTCAATCTATGATGTGCCAAGTCATGCCAAATGGCCGAGCCGCTGTGTGTGTATAATCCAAGTGGGCGTGAAGCGCTCCTCGCTGAACTAAGGCTTTCCCTGCGGGATTTATCCTTCTATCGGCCTTTGCGCGCTTAGGCGACGTGCTAAAAAGCTTCTTAGGCATGTCTCCATGTAAAACAATTGGAAAACATTTTAGTACATTCAAAAAGATAGGAACATGGAAAGTATGTACTTTGGCGCAAGTATATGGGCTCTATACTTAATTCCCCATACGGGCCCATACATCGCCGTATGACCCTCTCGGCCGGTTTTAGAGCTAGTGGGATATCGTGATGGGCTATATCGCCGGGCCTTTCGGTGACCTATTGGCGCCATACGACCCATTCGAGGCCTAATAATGCCCTCTTCTCACTCTTTACTCTAGACATGACTCAAATCCTAGTATTGTGGCCTAGATTTGGCGCAAACATGTGTATATTCACCCTAGAAATCATCCAAGTGTATGCCCTAGGTTTCTATGTGTGGAAATAGAGTATTTATCGACAAACGAAATAAAATCAATATATACCTAGGGTGGATGCTCGCCCAATGCAGGAAGAGGGTCACGCGGGTTAGGGAAGTGCTGGATTTGGAATGGAGGAGAGGAGGAATCGATAAGGGCGTTTTAAAGGAGTGAAAGGGCAGGATATGAAACGCCTCACCTCTAATAGACTCCATATTGTGTCCTCAGACAAAATGTATGGAGGACCGGGGATAGTTCTCCAGAAGTTAGCTTATTTGAGACCCTATACGGGTCTTACCATAAACCGTGATGCCCTGTGGTCTAAGTGATATGAAAAGAAATAGTGCGGTCATACAAGGTATGATAAACTAATCGTGATAGACCCCCTGTGATGGCCACACTTGAAAACCACATGCTACCAATCATATATAGGCCGTGATGACCTCAGTATGGATCACCTGGGATTCAAAAATAATTCACTTTCAAATCAGACGTGGGTTCCTATAATGGCCATATCGCCACTTCTTTTACTCCTTCCTCGCTTAAATCCATACGGTCCTTATATCACAGTATGCCTCCCCATATACACCCTTATTTGGCTTATGCAGTAACACCAAAGGCCATTCTTGACCTCAACGCGTGAATGGGCAAATAAAAAGGGCATCTAGCATGAGGAGAGGTGAAGGCTGATGCAAATGTGAGAAGTGAGACAACCATCATCTAATTTCAAACATCCTAACTAACATAAAGAAAATTTCCATAGCTTAATAAAGAAACTTTTCAAGAACTTGGTTTACCTCCCAAGAAGCGCTTTTGTTTAACTTCACTAGCTTGACGTATTCTAGTTAATATCCTATGGGGGTTCAAATACGTTAAAACTCATTAGTTCCTACCTTGAGACATTTACAAAGCAAGAGTACGCCCAAGTTAGTATAGATAAAAAATTATGTTCTTTTCATACCGAAGCTTTAATGAATTGTGAGTAGAAGAGATGCGATTTACCCTCTTCTCTTTCATCTTGTTCCGTATATTTCTCTACTCAGAGATGAGTTTTTGCTTCTTCCTTTTTGCTTCCTTCTTGGCTTCTAGGATCAGCTTAATGCATATAAAGCGTAATTCTCTTGAAGCTTCTCCCAAGTCCCCCTCAATTTCTCCAAACATCGAAGAAGTGGATCTATCATCAACAACTCTTCCATACATCTTAAATGATCATGCTCTATTATCATCGATACTATAAGAGGTAATTACCATGAGCCATAGTGTGTCGCGATAAGCCCCGCAGCCTTGAATACTACCTCTTGATCTCCCACTCTTAATACTAATTTCCCTTTGCATGATCTTCCAAGGCTTCGAGTAAAGTTGGCTAAGAAAAGGACGCATCAAGGAAGATCGTAACCCTCGACGCCTTCTATCCACATCTAGGCAAGCATAAAATCACTGGGAAGACAAACTGATTTATTTGAATAAGCACGCTCTTTACTCTAGCCCCCTTAGGCCATCCTACGATCCGTCGGGCGAAGCCGCAAAGTGTTATTCCCGTTGATTTTGGTTCATCAAGGCCTAACTTTATGTATAGCTTGTAGGGCATTACAAGAATGCTTAACCACGAGTCCACCAATGCTTTCTTCATAATCCCTTCTACTAAGTATTACTAAATAGAAAACAAAACTACGCTTATCTTTCGGTTTCTTAAGTAGATTTTTGTTGTATAATTGCTGAGCATTGGGCATTTAATGTGAAGCAACAACATCTTCCATTTTCTTCTTATTGGATAGAAGTTCCTTCATAAATTTTGTGGTATTATTTTGGCAGACGGAATGGACTTCCACCAATTGCAAGTTGATGTACAACTACTTTATCATACTTTTGAACTTTAAAAATTGGGCATCCTCCTTGTCCTTCCTTTAACTCCTCTTTATATGGAGTTTGAGGCTGGTAGGTGGATGTTTATATAAGAAAAATAATATATATCTTAATCTTAATAAATTTAAATCTATGGATCCTAATCTTGATCGACAAAAATAGATATGAGGTTATCTGGTCAAATCCCGAGGCAATCTTGAACCCCAAGATAGCCCAATAATATAAAATCTTGAGGCAATCTTTAAAATTTTGAAATAGCCCGAGAATATAAATCCTTTAGGTGATCTAAAAATCACAAATCTTGAGATAGCCCGAGAATACTAATCTCGAGGTAAATCCCTCAAATCTCAAGATAGCCTCGAGAAATGATCTTATGTTTTAATATATATATATATCTCTTAAATAAATAATGCAAAATAAAATAAATAAATATATAATTAAAAAATAATGCCAAATCCTAAGGTATAAAGGTAAGAATACCAATCCCGAGGCAACAATAGTGGTTAAAAAATAATAAAAAATAAAAAAAATAAAAAATAAAGAAAATTATTAAACTAAACAAGATCACAACTTGAATATTTGATCCTATCATGGTTACAATTGTGAGTTTATAACAAGAGGATTTCTAGGTTATGCATATAAAGCAGAGGAGGATTCTCCGTGTGGGATATAAAAATAAGAGATCGAGAGAGGGAAAAAGAGATAAAGAGAAGAGATCGGAGAGAAATTAAGGAAGAGGAAAAGAGAACAAAGCTAAGGTATTCTCCATCTCCCTTCATATAACTTTCCCCTCCGGCCGCCTCGCCTCCCCTTGTGGATGCCATCATCTCCGCCAACCTCATCACTACAGTCACCTTCCGGACGCCATCATCACCGCCAAAATTTCATCGCCATAGCTGGGCCTCCCTTGTGGACGCCATCGCCATCGTCGTCTCCAACCTCACTATCAAAGCTGGGCCTCCCTTGTAGACGCCATCACCGCTAGCATCATCAGCTATAGCTGGGGCCTCCCGATGGACGCCATCTTCGCCACAAATTCCACTGGCCATAGCTCACCTCTCCCTTGTGGAAATCCATCGCTATCACCAACCTCATCATTATAGCTTTGGGCCTCCCCTAGGACACACCATCACCGCCGTGACTCATCAGCATCACTTCCGGTGTAAATGAACACCGAAGCGCTCACTTACCCCACTTCGAACTCGGCACTTCCTCGCACTTCAAATTTCACTTCACACTTCCCCAGCACTTACCGGTAGCGGAACACGCCTCTAATGATGTCGTGAAGGTCAAGGAGGTTGGAAGACTTCTAAATGTTTTGATAATGTCATAAAAGTTAAGAGGCCAACTCACGAAGTCTTAGATAAAAAAAAAATAAATAATAATAAAAGGAAGGTGATAAGTAAGCATATTTTCCTTCTAAGGATCTTCATGCTATGATATATGCTTACCCGATGTTAAAGCATTGAAGTGTGCACCTCGAAGCGGTGAGGTACATGTCTCCGTAAAATGACATACATCCGAGGTGGCCATGGAAAAGCACATCTCGAGGCCGCTGATGGAAAGTAAATTACAAGATCTGCAGACGATCTCAATGCTGCGTAATGATGAAATAATTATATCAGAGGCGACTCATAAAATACAAATCTCAAAATTGCGCGCATATCGACATGACGGTTGAACACACATCTTTAATGCAGCTTCAGGAAATTTAAACTTCAAACGACACCGACCCCGAGCATCGACTATGGAACATGCATCTTGACGCAGCTTGATTGAACAAATCCAAATCCTAAAGCGGCAAATCTAGATGTGCTAATGGAATATGCATCTCGAAAGTGTACCGACATAAAGTGATATGACTCTCGAGGCGGTGATGAAACACTCATCTTGAGGACAACCGGCGAAACATAAAATGCTAAGGCTGCAAATCTCAAGGCGGCAAGAAAGGTATTCCTGGAGGCAAACTAAAGCAAAGCATAAATTCCTAAGTGGCTAAACATACATCTCTGCAAGGCTAAGGCGGGCCATTTAAATAAATAAATAAATAAATAATATGTATAAAACATCCTAAATGATGATATTTATATGTAATAAAATTATGATTTTCTAAATAAATGAATTATGTTTATTCATTGCCTTTACTTCTACTTTTCCCTTAATCTATATTCCAAGCACTGTCTGCAGGGGTAATTTATAATAGAGGCTTTGCCTCTACTAGGAATAAACAAAAGCAATCTACAATAATTAAAATAAATAAATTAAAACATCATTTGTTATTCGATATGTCACTCGTGTCTCTTCACAAGCACGATGCTAGGAGGGTATTTTTCTATCCCATTAAAATAAACGGGTGGTTGCTTCATCCTTTTCCTTTCTTTTTGTTTTCCTTTAGAACTATCCACATGTTCAGGTTTCTTTAACTTCAATGGTTGCTCTCAACTGGGGTATCACAATGGGTAGCTTGACCTCTTTCTCACTTCTTAGTGTATGGGTCTTGAGTCGCCTCGAAGGTTTTCTTCTTTTTCTCCGAGAGGCTCTCAAGCAGGTCTCTCGACAAAGTCTTGGCCATTCTACCTAACTTGACCTCCAAACTCTAGGCTATAGCTTACAAATTTATGATTATTATGTCATTGTTTTGGTATATACTTCAACAAGAGCTCCTCCATGGTAGATTTTCTTGCTTGTGGTGGTTTCATGTGTCAGATCCCTGAAGGATATTGTCTCTCTTGTAGATTCCCATAAGATAGTGCCGGGTGTAACTGCTTTGAGAGATATGGTCTATATTGACCATCTCAATTATTTTTAGTATTACCCGTATATTGTACTTGCTCCATGGGCATTGAACTCCTCAAGGCCATAATTGGATAATTGGATACCCTCATGTCCTCCTCCTTCACACGTGATTTCTACAACATGACCAGCAGCCTCGGCCTTGAGCTATTATTACCGCATGTAAGCAACTCAATTTTTCTTGTCAACACTTCTAACTTTTCGGCCAAGAGCTTACATCTGCGGATCGTGGGTTCATCCAATCACCCAACCGCTTTAACTTGCTTTCCCTTGTAGACCAACAAATGAGCTTTGCTATTTGCTATGTCCTCAAATATCTCACAAGGCCTTTCCTCGGGTATTTATTCCCCAATGATCTACTACCAAATAATGCTTATATACTAGTTACTCTTGTGGTGTTGTTCAACCCATTGTAAAAGGTGCGACCCTTTGGCACACGGGTTCAGACTATAATGAGGGCAACGGCTGAGTAAATCTAGACGCTTCATAGGCTTCAAAGATATGTCGTTGCCAGATCTTGCTTGACGGTGGAAATATCTACTCGAAGTTTCAACTACATTGCTAGGTAGAAGTAACGGTCAAGGAATTTGTCAAGCATCTCGCCCAAGTGCTTAATGGATCCCTGGGAGTGAAGTGGAGCCATCGATAGGCAATCTCTTAAACTTAATGGAAGAGATGGGTAACCTAATAGCACTACCTGAGGCCCTGCTGATCTTGAATATATTACTGATTTGAACAAACTTTTGCATATATGCACATGGGGATCTTCATCCGCTTTCCATCAAATTGAGTCGAATTTTGTATCATATTCATTGTGCTAAATTTCATCCCGAAATTGTCTACGTTGACATTAGAGGATTGATGCCTAATACTTCTCCCAGTAATGAGACCACTCATATTCGGATAGTGTTTGTCTTCTTTCGGCCATAATAGGTACTTCTCTAACTTCAACACTAGCTTCAGTAGGGATGGAGTTTTATGCTTCTGAAGAAGATCCTGCAATTGACTCTTCTGCTTCTCTTAGTCTTTGGTGTAAAGTTTTCTCTATCTCACTATCTGCTTTAATCAAGCCCTTTGGGTTTTACGAATACGATCAACGCCTCAAGAACAAAATATAGTGAGAAAGATTTGAATCAAGGAAATCAATATAAAGAACACAAAAACCAAAAATGAGGAAAGAAAAATAAAATGACTAAAGTAATAAATTCCTAGTTTTCCTAGTAATCCCAGTCCATGGCAATGGCCAAAAACTTGATGCATAGAATCATAGCTGCAAGTTTGGCCTTATCAAGTAATAGAGTGGACTATTGAAAAGTCACGATCGATCCTCAGGGAAAAGGGAAGTGCAAGTAATAACTACTCATCTTTTATCTACCGATCCAAAGATGAGTGTTTTGAACTAAATCTAAAAGCTGGAGAAATTTGTAACTGGCTAAATGGAACGGAGTTAATGTAAAACTGAGGATTTTTTATAAATTAATTATCCTAATTATTTGGTTAACTAATATAATTCCTCAAACTTGAATTTATTAGGATTTAAATTGGGAATGTATATCTATATATATATATATATATATATATATATATATACGTGCTGTTTATAGAGTCAGCTCGGAGCCTTGAAGCTTCTCCCGGAATATTAACAATGCGACGTCACCTTGACTCTTATCAAATACTATTTTAATATATATTATATATAAAATATATATATTATATATATTTGATGCGTGAGGCTTTAGTCAACGTTTCCGAGTTAGTTACGGGTCAACGTGAAAGACTCGGAAGTTATCATGTCAATTCCAAAGATTGGAGCCTATTTTGGGTGTGGTTTCAGTATTTTGGCCATAACTTTACACTGACGATATCGTAATCACGCTACTTGACCCTAATTCGGAAACATGACATGGTGTGGTCATATTTGAGATTTTTTTTTCTATTTTTAGAAATATTTTATCTGCCGAATTAGGATTTTCGGTCTTTTTTTCTATTTTGGTAATATTTCATATGCCAAATTAGGATAGGATTTGAATCCGATTTGATCTCAGATTTTTAGGAGTTATCTGATTTGTTAAGAGTTTTGGAATTTGTGATAAGTTTAGTTTTAAATAATAATTTGTCACTTTTAGTAAATTTAGATAAGATGATAGGGTTTCTAGGTTAGTCTTTGAAAGGTATTTAATATGGCTTGAGGGTTGATTTTTCATTATCGTAGCTTTGAAAAAAGTATTTTTCCTCAATTTCTGCAGCATTTTCTCTCAGTTCTTATGGTTCTTCTTTCGTTTTTCCTTGAGTCCTTGGATCTGGCTAAATTTCTTGAGCGGGATAAGCAATCGATACCTGGCACAAGGCTGGGTACCATAGCTTAACATATTCCCCGATGAGATCGCGATCCGGCATCAATGGCTAGTGGAGGTCGAGGTCGCAGGTCAGTCGGTCGCCGTGGGCGTGTTCCGGAATGAGGAAGTCCAAGATCGCGGATCGGTGACATCAAGTGATGTGATGAGCCAGGATCTACAGCGCAAGTTGCGTAATTATCCCGCCCCACGTATGCGCGATTTTGATAGTAGTCGCTGGCGGGTAGGTTCCGATGGAGGAATTCCCAATGCCATTATCGTAACATTCGTGGAGGTAATTATTGAGGATTTGCAAAGGAAATTCACAGAGTTATCCTTATCCGGCCGATGCATGATTTCGATCGTGGGTCATCAGAAAGTGTTCCAAACAAACAGGAAGTCCAATACCGTGATTGTTTCCATGGATTCTCAAGACACTGCTGTGAAGTCGAGGGCGCAGTTTTTCTAACCCGTGGTGACTAAATGCAAGAGGATCCGTTTCTATGATGTAATTAAGTTATTTTGACCTATTTTCATGCAAAATTCCAATGTTTTCCCTTCAAAACTTTGTTTTTACTCTTTATTATCATTTTTGTAAAATGCTGATAGGATTTTAAATCCGATTTTAATATAGGATTTCTTTATAAGTATTTAGCTTATTTTAAATTTTAACTTTGATAAGTTTAAGTTTTGGCTATTTAATCCGCCAGGGTTAGTTTTCTATGTTTCCTCATTTTATGAAATTGTTTTTTAAATTTGAGAGACGCTTCTCTCAAGTGTGGATTTAATTTCTTGCTTTCTTCAGCAATCTTTATGTTATAGTTAGCCGCTATGATCTACTATATATATATATATATATATATATATATATATATATATATATATATATATCAGCCCCGATATCGATTCGCCGATCGATATCATATTCCGGAGATCCCAATCGACGTTTATTCCGGTTCGAGAGGCATATTTGAAAAGGATTTCAAATCTAGTCGATGCAAGATCAATGAAAAATAAGCTACCTCTATCAATTTTCATACAATTCGCGACCGCTTGGTCCTCCCACTTTAATGGTTGAAATTACAGATCATTAAAATTTCCCTAAAATAAGAACCGCTAAGTGGGAGGACCAAACGGTCACCAAATTGTAACTATGTAAAATCGACAAGCTATCTTATTTTTCAATATCTTCCCCATCCGTATGGTTGGAAATCCTTCAAACATGCTCCAATGTACCAAAATGTGCTAAGACGGCCGATCTCCAACGATACCATCGCCGCATCGCACTCCTTATCATTAAAGGCCAGAATATATATTATATTTTTATAATATTTTAGATATAATTTGGATTTATCAGTATATAGATATTTATATATATTTTGTAAAATTATATGCACATGTATACATGTATTCTCGAAGATAAAATAATTTTAAAATATATTTATACATATCTATATTCTGTTTAAAATTTATAGATAAATCAAAAATATATCTAAAAACATTATGAAAAATATAATATATATTTTTATATATATTTAAGATATAATATAGGTGTTGTGGGATTAGGCGTACGGACATCGGTCGGGTTCGAGCATTCTTAACACACCTCTCTCTCTCTCTCTCTCTATATATATATATATATATATATAAAAGCGAGAGATCACCCATGCACTTAAGATGTGATTTGATTGATGAGTAATATATATATATATATATAGGTCGTCGTGAGCATTGTTCAGTCGATGCCGCTTCCATTTGGCTCGGCAGCCAGTTTGAAGGATTTCCAACTGCGACGGATCGGAAGATCATCGGTAAAATAAGCAAGCATGCCTATTTTCGCTACACCCCAGCGTTTTTCCTCCCATTTAACGGTTCTGAGGACCAAGCCGGGTTACCAAAATTGTATGAAAATCGGCATCGCTTATTTTACGATAATTTTCCCATCCGCACGCTTGGAAATGCTTCCAAACATGCTCCAAAATAAACGGGAGGCCACCGAATGCAAAGTGCATCCTGCGGACCGCATGATACTTCCACGCTTATATATATATTAGCCAGCCACTTCCAATATCAGAGGTCGGGATCGCGGTCTTGATCCGCCGCTTCTCCCATTTTTCCCTCGAAAGACATGCCTGGCGGATTTCCAACCATACCGGATCGGAAAATCGGTCGAAAATAAGTTAGCTCTACACTTTCATATAATTCTGCGATTGCCTTGCCCTCCCACTTAACCCGCTCTTATTTTAGGTACCCTGAATCTGTCAATTTCAACCATTAAGTTTTATACCCAAACGGTCAACAAATTGTATGAAAATTGACAGGCTAGCTTATTTTTTGATGATCTTCCCATCCGTATGGTTGGAAATCCTTCAAACATTTTTCAGGGGCCAAAATGGGAGGTGGCAGGATCAAAGATGTTGATCCTACCGGGCCTCGAGCAGTAGACCGACCATATATATAAGCTGCACGCGGAGACTCGGATTCAGTATGCAATATGTTCAAGACATAAACCATTCTTTTTAGGGCGCAGATGTAATGGGCGGTAATTTAGCAAAGCCCAGTGTCCGGTTTCCGATTGGTCGCATTTAATTAATACTATATATATAGTAAAGAGATAAGGAGTTGTTTTGAATGAGGATGTACGTGGCCCTTTGATTTCGCTGATCACAAATGCAATGGAGGAAATAAAATTCCGCTAGACTACACCATCAACGGAATCATAGTCTCCTCTGTTCCCATCCTTGGTGCCTTATAAAAACATCATTAGTTTCGAACCCTGTACTCGCTACCGCCAACGAGAGGAAAGAATAGAGAGGAGGATCTTCCGCTTCGCTAACTCGAAGGTGTCCCAAAGATCACCGGATAGGAGAAGGGTATGTCGAGGATAGGGGATGAGTCGTTTTGGTACCACACGACGAAGCAACCGGTCGTGAAGGTAGCCGCGACCACGCGAGGAGCGACGAGCGCCACGACGCTGTTAAATTTGTCTCAAGCCGCCGCCATCCCCGGTAAAAGCGTGCCCAGCCTAAATCCCCTCGCGGCAGCAATATAGCCTCTTCCCCGAGTTCTTTGGTCACAGTTGTGCATGAGTGTTAAATTTTAATGGATATAGAAAGGGATTCATATGCATGGACGTATCCTTCCCTCGCTTTAACGTAGCACTAATGTAGGGTTTATGTACTAGATGTTATCATGGTAGAAGGTTGAGAGAATGGAATGGAGAATAATTACTAAGGTTGATGGGATTCTAGAGTTGATGTTAAAGGACACCTATCTCCCTATCGAGACGGGATGTCAAAATGAAATTAAAAATGAGTGTATCCACTAACCTAAGGCCATTTAAAACCATAAACATAAACCTATCATGCTAGATATAGAGACATTAATTAAAACACAAACATCACATAACCATAATATGTTCAAGTCATAGTACAACAAACCACGAGTATCAACATCTCAGATCCGAATGAGTCTAGTCTCTCAATACCATAATGAAAAATCAAACTAAAAACACCTATGGACCTGGTGAGCTACTACAGCTTAACTGAAATGCCTCGCCAGTAGACATGAAATCCCTACCTGCATCCCTCAGCTTCCACTGCAAGAAAAACGGGAGAGAGGGATAAGCTACACGCAGCTCGTGAGAGTTTAGGACAGCCTCACCAAGCATAAACTCATACAAACTAAAAGGTAAACATTTCTATAAAAATACTTTTTACATATAAGGAAAACCAAAGCATGTATATATGTGCATTATCTTCTAATCTGGATAGCATGCCAAGCATATCAATGAAAACCGAGAAGAAATTAAATACAACATACATCATGGTCCTATTATAAGTACGTAAAATGGAGGCCCTATATTGATTTATCTTGCCCCTATCTTAACCCTTGTGGGATAAAACCGGTAGTCTGCGTGCTAAAATGAATAATCACAATGGCCGTTTAGAATCCTCTCGCTTGCATCTATCTCATAAATGCCGTTCGAATCCCCTGGCCTGCATTTGCCGACTCAATAAATACATACCGCATGGCCATTCGTAATCCTCTACTGCATTCATTTCATTAAATACATATTGTATATGGTAATGGAAGTAAACCGCATGTGTTGGGAAGGGTTTATCTTACAAAAATATTTTGAAAAATAAGTATATAGTAAAAAACAAGTTGAAAAAGCCCGTTTCCCTAACTCGGTACCATACACAATCAGAAGACCACTGCAGCACTATCACCTTGTTCTGGGTCCACAACAGGTATAAATAAGGTGCATCCTATCAATATGTAAATCATGTCTTTCTTTTATTTTCTTCATAAACATGTCATTCTCATTCACAATGCATAAACATCACATAAAATTCATATATTATAATAGCCATAAAAACTAACGGCAATCACAAACCGGGGAATGAAAACACATTTAAAACCTCATATAAAAAAATCACAATAAAACTCAAACATGCATCAAGATGTCCAGAGTTGTCTACTTACCTGAAGTCCTTAGCAAACTCAGGTTTGACCTGATCCTCCCGCCGTTCCAGTGGTGCTTTTCCCTTTTCCTTAAGATCGCATGAACTTCAGCAGTTCGCTGGTTGGGTTCTCAGATGGTGGCTTGGTTAGGAGAAGAGGCCCTAATCTCGCCACGGATGCGGAGGAAAGGAAAAAGGAGGGGGTTGCTTAGACCTCGCCATGGAAATCGCAGATCACTGTGATAGGAGGGAAGGAGATGAAAATGATCGGAGTGGAAACTTGGGTCCTCCCGACCTGATTTGGGCTTCACTCTGAGTCCGCCGGTTCCAGCTTGTCCTTGGAGTTCTTTAGGTATCCGGGAATGAGAGAGAAATAGGAAGCCAAGAGAAATAGGACGGGGGTCGGGTGGTTCCTGGCGGACTAACCCTTTTACTTCTCCTTCTCGTGGATTTTATCAAAGACGGGAAAGGGTGCTTATGAGGCTCTCGCGGAATCACGCAGAGCTCGCCGTGGTTCTTCACGAAGCCATCGCGACACCCACAAGAGGCTTCAGTGCGCACATCGGAAAGAAACGGTCGCCCTAATCGATCCAACACCATCCGCATTAATTCCTCTTATGCCAACAAGTGGGAGAGAAGCTTTCCCCTTTTGCTTTAATAATTTGAAGCTATTACATTTAATTGTAAATGTAGGGGTTTTAATTAATTTAATCTCTGTATTTTGTTTAGCTTTAATCTATTGACCTCTTTAATTTTAATTTCTTTTCTTTTTAAAGGCTAGTACTTGGTTTTAATTCCCTAATATTAAACCAAGCTTCATTAACCCATTTACTATGATATAAGTCATGAGAGCTTTGAGGGATTTAATTTGGGACTATCCATTTAAGACTCTATAATTTCATTTACACTTCTTGGGCCAATTCTCAGAGCCCATCTAATACTCTGGTTTAATATTTCTTTTATATACTTTAATGGATTTTTGATCGATTCACATTTTCCATAAGTTTAATTAATTAACGATGATAAAATATTCTTGATCGAATGATGTTTATATAGAAAAATCAAAGTGTTATAGCTTAGAATGCTTTTAAAGCATTCATACAAGTCACAAATAGTTGGGTGATGGTTAAGAGCTCTCATGGAAACTCTGGGAGGAAGTCAGAACCAAGTTACATTAGGAATTTAAACTCTCCATTAGAAGCATGGACACATGTGTAGTCAGAGGTGTGAATGCCCTCGGCTTAAAAATAAAAAGCAAGCTTGTGAGAAATAAAAAGGGGCATGTAAGTTAGCAGATGTTTCATGAGTAAATCATTTGCAAGTTGTTACGTCAAGCATGGATGAAGCGAGCGGACCACCCTCAGATAAAAAAAAAAAATAATAATAATATAGTTGTTAATGCTTGGGAAATTAGGTAATCTAAGGTTAGCTAGAATCACACTCAACAAACACAACTATTAATGACTAGTGAGATTGGTTAAATGAGTGGTTAGAATAGAATTTTAAGAACCTCTTAAGCTAAGAGGTTATGAGATGGGATACACAATAGTCTCTAATATTGGGTCATATATATGCACACATGGATGTATAGAGATACTGTTAATGGGCTCTCTGACCAACGAAGAGCAAGCTGAGGTTAGTGGGGCCCTAGAAGTGGGCCAAATCCATTCATATAGAGGGATTTCATTTTTTATGAGCTCGCACTTTTACCGACATATAGGTCCTATTACATGCATACCGACGTAGAAATGAGCCACGCCGAGGGGACACAAAGTGCTGATCGAAAGTAGATCTTTGATAGAGGTGTAAGCTACTCTTGCTCTAGTTTTCCAAATTCCAATTATGGGTTTTATTGACTTGGTTGTTTGCTATGTATGCCTTATTGATTATTTCCTCATGATCTTTAGTGCTGGATCGGACAGATACACATAGTAGATATCCCACTTTTGTTAGACTATTTCCTTATTATATGTGTATGGTTGATATGCTTGAGAGAATGCTCACCGGGCACACCTACTTGTTGACAAGCACTTGACCATTGGCACATGTGTACTCTGTGCTACCGCCGTAGGTGTGTACCACAGCAGTTCTATTCTCTACCCCTGCATTAGTGGAGAGTGGGGGCTCCGTTGTGGAACGTCCAGGCTCGAGGACACCCTGGCATTTTGGCTTTCCATACTAGAGGGAGGATACTCTGGTTATCCAGCCCGTCAGTGGGATTAATTCACAGACCATGTCGACACGTACGAGAGGTGGCGCTACCTACTCACGACCGGAGGGTCGTTTCCAGTTGAGGCTGATGGTGCTGACCGGGGGATACTTGCTGAGTTTTCTTTGGAATTGCCTTCTAGTGCCTTAGGGCTGTCATTACACTAGGAGTCCTTACCATTGTTAGTTCTTGTGGTAGGTTTGAGATTACTAGAGTTTGGGTAGTGCGAGGTGTGGTCCCCTAATTTGTCGGGTTTATATTGATGATTGGTAGATATGATCATTCTTAACTTTATCTATTATCATCTTGTGTATATTATGATCCCTGTGGGTGCTTATCGAAGCTTTCCATTTGAAAGCTCATCCACTTCTTTCCCTCTTCTTTCAGATCCCCGAGGAGTAGGTGATTCTGACTGGAGTCAGCGAGGGATTGAGATATCTTTGTAGTGGTTCAAGGACCTCTAAGCGTTTCTTTGAGTGTGAGGCTTATTTCAGTAGGACCCTTGTAGGGCATTGACTTATGTAGGGTGACTCTAACCTCATTTTATTTCCGCTGTATTAATCGGATTATTATTTATGTCATTTCAATTGGTTATTATCCGTTGTATATTCTTATTTACCTGTGCCTTATATCCGAGCGGTAGGTGCGCTACTCACTTGGTTACAACCGATTTGTGGACGCGCTTAAGGCCCTAGATCCGGGTCGTATGAAAATTAACCTTGATGCAAATCCAATAACGAGAAAGGGATACTTTGGTAATAAATCCCCTTGGATTTTACTCTATAGGATAGATGGAAATTTCTATGTTGATGATTGCAGGGTTTGGGCCAAGGGTTCCTAAGGTGCACTAAATCCTCTCTAGAGGTAATTAATACCTAATTCACCAATCAGACATTATGATCTAGGGAACCTATATCTTGGAAAGATTGTGGGAATAAGTCATCTTAGGGGCTCGACCTCCTTAGACACCTGAGCTTCAAACAGTACTCACAATCTTCTCTATTGAGTTTCGGCCTTCACCTGCAGCGCCTCTTCTTCCCCCGTATGGACTACAATAATCTCTCTGGGCTCTCGCAACGTAGAGAGACTAACATAACAATGAAAACATCCAATAGACTCACAAAGCTAAACCAATTGTTTAAACATAGAAATCAACATCACATTAATGCATAATCCAAAGGTTCATCACACCCAAGTATCTACAAAATTAGTTACCCATAAATGGGGAACAACAATCTAAAGCAAACGATTACCAACTAACAGGACCATAATGAGAAACACCGTTACGTACACTGTCCGTGGCTCTATTGACTTCTCCTTTAATGCAATATCCTTCTCTTCCACTACAAGAAAATAACCATTTACCCACCTGACAATTCCGGTGGTAAAACTCCAAAATTCCCCGGTAATATAGTTTACCTGTGGATTACCCACGGATTGGGGTCCCTAGCTAAATCGCCATGCAGGTATCAATTACCCACGGAATTTTTCTTCCTTGCGGTAATTTACCCACCTGACAAATCCCCTCTGCAAATAAATTATATCCCCGGTAATTAATTTCTAGGATTCGATAAAAACTGTGAATTACCAACTGATAGGCCCCGGAAATCTCGGTAAAATGATTTGTAATACCCAGAATAAATCCCTGGGAAACCCCTGGGTAAAGCTACTATAATCTCTAGATAATCGCTGGGTAATCCTCGGTAAATCTTCGCTAATAAGATGAAATCCCCGTAATCCCCGGGTAAATCTCATGTTAGTAAGATGAAATCTCGGTAATCCCCGTAATTGTAATATGAAATTAAAAAATTTGGGCATTCCATGGATAATTTATTGAACCTATAAATAACCAAATCACAAATTCAAAAAATATTTTAAAAATAACAATATATCACATTTTAATAAAATAACACTCCATAAGGGTTTAAGACATCAACAAATTCCATTAATGTGTAAGCAAAACAATGCGATTTCTAAGTGTTTAGAACATCATCATAACAATACATAAGTATTTAGACAAGCAAAATAAAATAGTAAAATATAAATGTTTAAGTGCTCCTAGGATCGCCACTCATCATCTTCATTCCTTGCACTTTCGCCTTCCTCCGCTGATTGTTACTTGTATTTTGTGATTGATGAGGAGACATACCGATGTGATTGCACAACATGTCTATTGTTCTTTTCAAACCAATTATCACATTATCCTGAGTCTCTAGCTTATTGTACAAAGTTGCCAACTCATTTTGAAGCTTTTCTTGATTTTGTGTCTCAGAAGAGCTTGCAGTTGACTTCATTGCATTTGTATCACCAGCACAATAATAAGAAAAAGCTTGAGATCCAAGACCGTACGTCCTTCCTTTTTTCTCACCACCAACTTCTTGGTAATAAAGTGAAACCTCATCTATTGGAGGAGGATTATCATTTCCAGATCCAGAGATTGTTTGAGATGTATCTCTCAAACTCAATACTTTATCCTATATGTACAATATAAAATATATTAATAAATAACTATAAATAAATTATTAAAAGTAGAAAACAAATAAATTACATTGATTTAAAAGACTTAAAAACTTACATTGAGTGATTTAGACTTTTCATCAATAAAAGTTTGTCCATCATGCTTCTTCGTATGAGTATAGAGAAACAACTCATGTATGTAGGAATCCCACCCAATGAAGATGCCTATAAGAAGCACAAAATATACACTTTAGCTATGATCATTTGGTTAACAATAAAAGCACATGAAACGTAAGACATATAAAAAACATTATATGTAAACAAAAGGAAAAGTCAATGTACTTCAACAAGCACAAACTTATTGAACATGTAACTTGATTATATTTATACTACAACAATCACAAACCCATATATTGTTACAAGCATAAAACAATTCAACATACAAACAAATTGTATTTATACTACAAGCCTCTTCCCATGTTCAAAGATAGGATACTCGATCCTCCAAAGATGAGATGATGGCCCTTCAATACTTCACACGATTTTTGCATTTTTTCTCGCTTCATCTTAAAATCAGATTGTCCCAAGTCGCTTTTCCAATGCCTCCAATCATCTTCCACATATATTCCGGTTTTGTTCAGACTTTCTTATATCCTCGTGAAGAAGTCACTATATCTTTGTGAAGCTTTACAACCCATGTCGCCTTCACTTGTGTCTCTATTGAAGGATCCCATATACAATGCTTCTATAAAATAATAAGAATATTGATATTTAATTATGAAAACAAAATGGAAATAACTAACTTAAGTTCAAAAATAATATTACCCTAAACTCTTCAAAATACAAGTCCTTTGTAGCTTGTGATATTGTTTTCCATGTGTAGCCTTCTGCTGTCCACCTTTTGCTTGAACACCTTTGTTATCACCGTGAACATTTGCTTGAGGGTTCTAACTCGTTACAATTATAAACATATAAATGCAAAAATATATTATACTATATAATAAATTTATATGTAATACTTTACATTCCATTCATTAACCATGATATGTCTACCTCCATTGTAGGTTGCATCTAGTGGGTCATTACTAGCCCGAGATATTGTAGGAGTAGAAATAATAGCATTTGGGGTGTTACTTGCAACATCACACTCCAGGCATGTACAAGATTAGATGCCTCATTTGCAACATTGTTAAGCTCAATAGAATTTTTGGATTTGTCAAACTCGCTGATTTATAGGATTAGTGTGCATCCCACCACCTCGCTCCTCGATTTGGCATGTACCCTTCCCTCGCCTCTAGGCATATCTACAAGAATAACTAAGTTGAAATATATAAATTATACTTATAACAATAATAAATGCTACAAATAAAACAAAAATCTCAAATGCATAATAATTTCATAAATCATAAATCCTAAAAATGATCCATAATATTAAAAAATATGTTCACTACAATAGAACAAAAAATAACACTATTCACTCATCAATAGACATGTTTTCATCTTCATCATCTTCCATATTTGTTGCTTGCAAATCAGTTCAACTGCATCTTCTAAATCATCATCATCATGTCCATCATTTACATCCACAAAACGCCATTGGAATCGCTTAAAGGTGTAACTACATCATCAGCCTTTATCAATTGAATGATCTTCTACTTCATCATCTTGGAATGGCATCGTTTGTAGGAACGCCGATAATTGATCTAGGTTTGATTCTACACATGTACCCCACCAATCAACCTTGTCACAGCTTCATACTTCTGGATAAGGTGCATAATATACTTAGACGCTGTTCTACCAAAATGAAAGGTTCATATTTGTTAAATCTTCTTTTATGGTTGATATCAACAAGATTCCTTATGAACTTTCATTCCAACATTTGGAGTTGGATCAAACCAATCACACTTAAAAAGCACAACCTTTTTAATTGGAAGTGCTGGATACTCTAATTGGATAATTTCCTTTAAAATCCCATAATAATCACTTGATAGCTCACTGTAATTAGAACCTTTGATACACACCCCACTATTGATGGTCGACCTTCCCAAGACTACAATCGCTAGGCGGAATTTAAACCCATTCACTTAAGTATCGGATAAAATGATCACATTTCTCAAAGGCCCTAAGGCAACATCCTTGATGATTTGTCCAAAGGACATTATTATTTGAATTCCAAGATTGGGAGATGGAGCCCCAATCCTAATCCAAGGATTAACCTTTCTCCAAGCTTGTTCTCCCTCCAAAGCCCTCTAATCATTCTTATTTATATCTCCACTTACGGGTCTTTAGAGAGTGTGAATTATGTTTCTTCGCCTGGTCCAAGAATGTAAGGAAGGGTTACACTATATGGCATTCATATGGGCCGTGATACGATCCCATATGACATGCGGGTCCATATATCTGCATACGCTAAGGGTCGTATATTGCAGAACAATCAGCATATGGCTTGTAGGTCAAGCCATACGGGGTTGTACACAATCTAGAGAGACATGTTCATACGGGTCGTATCGAAGCCCGTATGAAGTTGTACCTTCTCCAAAAATCGCTTCGCTGCTTCAGCCCCAATTCTCTCCTTAAAAGCTCCCTTTCTCTTGGTGTATCTCTATTATGCCATGTTCATCAAAATCAACACTTTTTAAGTATCGATGGGCTATAATTTCATCAAAATAGCATGTAAAACATACATGAATATGATATGAAATTATGCTCAATTAAACACTTATCAATTATGTCAGATAATTGGAAAGTAATCAACAACATATGCAAATAAAATATATTTTTAATAAGTCTATAATCCTTCTAAAAACTTATTCTATCAAACAAAATATTTAGGTCACTTGTAACCAAGACATTACAATCATAAGAGCATTTATGCAGTATAACCCTCCTGAAAGCTTATTTTACTGAAAATTTGCACATTAATCTCTCAAATAGAACCATGTGAAATACAAATAGATAAAAAAAAAATCATAAATTCTTTGCCAAAAGAGTGTGAAGACTAAAACTCATGTAATCAATAATCAAATAAAATAAGATGAGGGACACAAAAGTGACAGCTTGCAAAAAACACTTACATCCTGTGTTGTCACCTCAATTGATTGTAGCAACATCTTACTGTGTCTGGTTTGGACTCCAATTATGTGTTCAATGTTGCTTGCAGGTTGTTTCTTCTTTCTCATACATGCCTCCTCGCTCTATGCCGGATTAAATCAGAGGCTCTTCAGTTGTTATACTTTGATCAACAACAACCTCTTCAATTCTGACACATGGATCAGGAGTAGCCTTTTTAGCTCCCACCAGATCAGCAGGTCTAGCAACCTGAGAAAAAGAGATATTTAGTGAAATCATGGAAAAGTACAGTCAGTAGTCAAGCTGAGGAGACAATGAAGCTTGCTTCCTTTGCTTTGCGCTTAGAACAACTCCTAGAATTATGTCCAATTATGAAGCATTTTTTTGCAGGTCATCTTCTTGCTTTCCTGGATAATTTTGATCCACTCTCTGCCTCGCAAGTTTCCTTTGTCCTAAGCTTCTTGGGCCTTCCTAACAAAGACCTAAGTGGGGGTGACTGTATTGGAGCATAACTAGTCTTCGGCTAGACTTCTTCCCGTTCACTGGTTGAAGTGCATGTGCATATGACAGATAGAACATTTCCACTTTGTACCACTCGGACACATTGTCCTCAACAACTTCTTTTCTAAACATTATTGTACAAGCACCATGAGCACAGGATATACCTGTCAAGTCCCACACTATACATGTGCATGTATGCTCTATAAGGTTTACCACGTACCGATCACATACCCGCAATATATTCACTCATAGCATCAAGTTCTCATTCCACTCTAGGTAACTATTTGTACTTCCCTCTTTGCTCTGCTCAATTTTCACCCAAATCCTAGGCCCTAACATACCTTTGAATTTACCAAATAAATTTCCTCCTTGCCACTAACCATCTCATTACTATCACTCTTATGTCCCTCCAAAGATTGAGACAATTGCCTTATGCCTTGCTTCTAATACAATTGTATTGAAGGGCTCGATATGTTGTTCTCCAACACATCACACTTTGCAGATGTTGTCTCTGAATAATGCCTTCAATTCATAACATTGGTGGGATCCCAATGTGTCTTCCTTTGCTTGCTCGCTCTTCTTACCAATGTCCTCTAGAAGGATTTCTAACTCTGGAACGGTGTTTTCCTTCACAATTTTCCAAAATATATAACTTTTGAAGCTCCTTGCCCCTGTGAATTTTGTTCTAATTGGAATAAATGTGTTGTACACATCTTCTGTGCTCAGCCATAAGTATGAGCTCTTCCATTGCATGAGTGACTCCTTGAGAATGTTAAAAAGCATGAAGTAGTCAGTTAGGAAATTTATTTTGTAGACTGCTAAAAGTAAAAAAAAAAAAAAAAGATATCTTATGTTGGTCTGACATAAACGTGTATGCCGACCCATCTCCACCTTCAATACCCAAGTGCTCCATTAGGTGCTGTAGGAACTATCTCCATCACTCTCGATTCTCCACTTCAACAATTGCTCACCCTATCGGGAACATTTGGTTGTTCCCATTTCGACCAATAGCAGCTAATAGCTCTCCTTTACAGAGGCCTTTGAGAAAGCTGAAACTATCCAAAGTGCCAATAATACTGACAACCTTCCCAAGAATAATACTTGACAACCTCCCAAGAATCTCGATTTTCAAAGCATCCTCAGACGACAAATAGGCAAATAAATTATGACGAGGGTTAAAAGAGTTAATTAGTATGGAATAAGATTAAAGAATTAATGATGAGGATTAGTAATATTAATAAGAATAAAATAAAATAAAATTGGAACTCCTTATATGTTTATATAACTGTGACACCCCAGTTTTTCTTTGTAAATATTGTGTAATTATTGAATAAATATCGAAGGTTTAGTAGTATATTAATGGGAGTTAGAATTAAAAAAAAAATGAAATGATGATGAAATGAAATGGGCTTGAGTTGTTGGGTTGAATTAAATTTAATTGGGTTAATTCAATCAATTAAAGGGGTGAGATTTGATGGATTGAGGCAGGTGAAAATTCATTTAGGGGCGTTTGATTGCTTGTAAGTGTTCATCCTTTGGATGGGGACTTTCAGGGACGTTGATGGGATTTCCGCAAGTGCACGGATCGTGATCAAGTAGTAAGTGGACTATTAGAGTCGAGTGTCGAACCCACAGGAAATAGATTACTAGTGTAAACTAAACTTCTATTATCTAGTCTTATCAAAGTTTTGGTGGTTTTTGAGTCTAAATCTAAGGAATTAAAAGATTGGAGACAAACTTTGGAAATCGAGAATTAATTGAGAGAAAACTATAACATGAGAGGGAGATACTTGAGCATGAGTCCCTTTGGATTTAAATCTAAGGATACATAAAGAAGTCTATGAAGACGATTGGAGATGCTTGTGCCAAGAGTTCCTTAATTATATCCAACCCCTCTCCTGAGGTGATCGGATAACTAATCTCCTAGGATTGTCTTAAGCTCAACGGAACCTATATCTTGGAAGGATTGTGGGATTAAATCGTATTAAAGAGTCGCTCTCCTTCTAGTACTCGAATCCCTCAGACATCTCATCACAACCCTCTCTAATGGAGCATGTTCCTAATATAAGGAGGCCCTAGCTCTAGCCCTTGTATCGCATTCAAGTAATCTCTCCGGGCATCGCGCAACGTAGAGAGATCACAATCAATACAAAACATCCAATAGACATTCAAGCATACATCCAATCAATCAAAACATAGAAATCAATATGTCATTAATGCAATATCCAAAGGTTTCTCATACCCAAGTATCTATAAGATTAGTTCCCTATAGTTCCCCATTAATGGAGAACTCCAATCCAAATCAAGAAAAATACAATCTAAAATAGACATGATAGAGAATACCATCGGCAGCTCTATAAGATTGATCCCCTTCACTATCTCCTTCCTTCCCTATCTCCAAGATTGGGGGAGAAGGCCCCCAATCCCTAACCTCAATGATAAACTCTCTCCAAAGCCAACCTCTTCCTCCAAAACCCTAAAACTTCCTATTTATACCTCAAATTCAGTTTTAGGAGTGACAATGACGCTTATACCCCTCGCTTGAGTCCGCAAAGATAAGAGAGGGGTTACGACTTACATCGGCTTGTATATAATCCGTATACACGGCTTGTATGAAGATCGCTATTAAAGTATATGGTCAGATAAAGCCTAGTATGCGCGTGCAGTTCGAAAGTATATCAAGCTATTATATCGGAAAGTCAGATGACACCCCTCGTATGAAATCATAACACGGTGTATACCATCCAGTGGAGGGTCGATGTGTAGGTCGCTCACCTTTCTTGCAAGAGCATACGGGCCGTATGCACCCCTGTGATGCCTTCCCTTTTGCTCCGTAATCAACACTAGTTCACCTCTTTTCACCCTCAAAATGCTTCCTTTCTCCCTGAAAGTGGCTTCTATATGCCCTATTTACAAAATATGAAGCTTTTTAAGAACCGGAGGACCATAATTCACTAAAATGGCATGCAAAACATATAGGAAAATGATATGAAAGTATGCTCATTTGAACACTTATCAGACGTGGATTTCCAGGGATGTAAGTTTACATAAGTGTGTTTGATTGGATGAATATAAAAAGTGGATATAGACTTTTTTGTGTTTGATTGTATATATATGAGTGGATAGGGAGATGATGTGGTGACTCTCCTAAGAGGGTGGTAAAGTTACCCCTAAGTACATAATTCTACAATCTTAATATGATTTTCTTATTTTTTAGATTTTTTTAATCAAAATTAATATATTCTCACTTAATAATATAAATAGATAAATTTTAGACTTATTAATTTATAATTATATTAATTTAATTAATTAAACTTTTAAGTGTATGAAATCAACCCACAATGGTTAGAAAAACTTATAATTATGTTTATTTAATTAATTAAAATTTTAAGACATCAAAGAAGAATTCTTTTGCAAATATAGCAATAGTTAAATATATATTAAAAGCATTGCAAATATATAAATAGAAATATAAGCAAATATGGAGTAGATCATATCATAAGACAAAGATATGGTTATATAAACAAGAGGCTAATGTATGTTGTTAAAGTAAACTAATAAAGAATAAAGCTTGTTGTTTTTGGAACTCAAATCAAAGACAAAACTGTTGGCAAAATTCTTTTATTTGGTAATCGTGAGAATTGATAGAATGTAGCTTCCTGCCTTCCCAATCAAGACCGCAAGTCAGGTTCAATTGGTTATGCAATCGAGTTGACTGCCAATTAAAATGCAACAATATAAGTAGAAAACTAGAAGATTGTTGTAAATCAATTAATTATGAACTATCAAACATCATCCTACCAAACATTTGAGTATGATGACTTGCAGCTCCATTTTCGGGTGGGAACACAAGTTAGATAATGGCACCAAGAGCAATGGCCATTTGCATTGTAACCCCAGAAAAACATTATAAGCCCCACAAAGAAACCTACAAGGTTCAAGCAAACATCCTGATTGAGTTACCATTGATGGATGACCTTAATGCAAGCAAACATTGAATTTGGTTGGCTTACCAAACAATTAGAAGGATGGTAAAGAATGGCCCACAAAACATACCGATAAACCTTATGTTTGTGTTTTATCGACTTGTATAGTATTGTTGTTGTATCTTGAAGGAAGAGTTGTTTGTTTAACCCAAACCAAATTGAGGACGGATCATAAAACACAAATCCAAAAAAGAAAGCAAGAAACAAATCCTCCAAAGATGAGCAAAGTTGTCTAAATGTTGGAGAACTCCAAATGCCTAAGTTGGATCACAAATGACCAAAGAAAAAGAGTGGATAATGCCGCAAGTCGACAAGATCGTAATTTAAAGGATCAGAGAATGAGTTGTTTCCAATAAAAAGTAATCAAGTTTGTGGAGCTAGCTAGCTACCTTATTTGAATAAACATCAAATGGATCTTCAAATGCACAACAATACCAAAGATAGAATACTTGGCCAGAATATGATCTATTCTTTGTTCCTGAAATTCAATGAAAACAAACATAAACAAAATCAGAATTCAAATTTATCATTAATATTAGACACAAATAATCGCTACTTAATGGAAAAACCTTGTATATAATAATCAAACAAAGATGAAAAATATAATTGTAGCTTCCTCGCTTGCACCATATCAAGATTTGTAATCTTTAATTCCAAAATTATAATCAAAACAACAAAGAATTGTAGCCATCTCTGTTTCACCACGTAATGTATTTAATATAGAAAAGGAATTCAATCAACCATTGTAAAAATAATGGAAGCTACAGATATCAAGTTAATAAACCAAAGCAAAATGTCATTCAACATAACCAACAATACTCAAATAAAGTCATACAATATTAGACAACACATAAATTCATCCTACATAAAGTCATACAACCATCAAGACCAACAGATCCATTTAAATCCAATACATAAAGACAACACATAAAGTCATTTAAAATAGGAGTCATACAACCATCAAATGAACTAGAATCTACGTGTGTTGGCGGCCCGAGATAATCTTCTATGCCCCAAGAAAAGCCAATTTCCTCAATTCATTCTACTTCAGGTAATTATAAAATCTAGTGACATTCTGATTAGTGTATCCTAATTGTATTAACTTCATGTACTCTTCAGATATAGTGTTAGTAATTAGTATAGGATGTATTTCACGAATCGCCATTACTAGCTTGTTCATATTATCTTACATGCCTTGCATAACCTCTGGATCCACTTGTGCACACCTTTTTCTCCTACCATGTGCTCTATCCATGTTAGCAGTAGGGCTTGTTTGTGAGTTGTCAGTCATGTGGTTGTTCTTAGGACGCATGGTGGAGGAATTAAACCCTTCATATGTACCTACGAAATCATACCCCATGTTTAATCCAACACCGAAGAAATTAGGCTCTTGTTAGTCTTCTACTTGTTCCGGGCCATCAACTGCCACATTACGACATGGTGTCTTCAAGCAAGACGGCCTATGGCCTAATCTCATTGCCACACACAACCTCAAGTAAATTATAATCTTCAATCGGGCTTATTTTGATTATGCATCTTCATTTGGGTGCTACCGCATTATAAATACACAGTATGGTTTAGAAGGGCATAAATCATAATGAAAATAAAATATACTAAGTAATAAGAACATACCCTCGATATATATCTTATACTCCTCCTCCTTCATGGTGATGGTCTTGCTATCTTCATCCCATCCAACCCCGCTCATATCCTTCAATTTCTTGATGGTAGCCTACTTTACTACTTTAAAGTACTCAAATGATTAAGGAAATTACCCTCGCTTGAAACCTTCTTTGAACTCCTTGTTTCAAGCAGCACGCACTACAAAGATGAATGGCTTGTTGCTTGAAGCTTTTGTCCGGGCTTTTATCATGAAGTGAGACCGCATTATAAATATTAAAACATGTAAGGTTTGACATTAAACGTGATGTAACATTGAACTCATCATTCAAATGCATGCACTACAAAGATGAATGGCTTGTTGCTTGAAGCTTGTCGGCCATCATGAAGTGGAGACTCGCATGATAACATTAAAACATGTAAGGTTTGACATTAAACATGATGTAGCATTGAACTCCTCACTCAGTGCACACATTACAGCATGAATGTCTTGCTTTAAGCTTTTGTCGTTGAAAACTTCTTTGAACTCCTAGTTCAGTGCACGCACTACAGCATGAATGGCTTGTTGCTTGAAGCCTTTGTTGGTTTTCATTTGGAAGTGGAGACTGCATTATAATTATTAAAACATGTAAGGTTTGACATTAAACATGATGTAATATTGATATAAAAGCATTTAAATTCAAATATTTTATTGGCACAAGTAAACTTCATCAATATGATAACAGCCTGTATGGACAACAATCTCAAATTCAATAATATAGAAAAAAAAATGTATGCATAGTTTTGCTTGCTAAAACCAAAGTCAATTTTGAATATGGTTGCATAGTTAAAATTTATGCATCATAAGCATGTCATCTCCCTACATATATCTTGGTCTTTTTGAATGCCAAGTGAAGGCATTGTTACAACCCACTCTCCAAAAAGTGTGCTCTTTAACTATGCACCATGCTACCAATGAAGATAATGAACTGGGAATTTGTATGCTACACAAAATAATAACACATACCAGTATACAATTTTTTTCTACCTTGCAACTACTACACATAAAATAGTAAATGTAAGAAGATTGTGCTATGAGCCAAGCAAATACTTATCTCATTTACTCCATAGCTAAAAAGTTCCTTTATCAATCCACTACCTCACACCACACACACACCCTCTTTATCCGCCTTCCATCTAAAATGTAAGTCAATTCAAAACAAAGAACTAAAAATTGATAGGATTTTAAACTACATCCAAGGTTGGTGTAATGATTGACAAAATCAAGAATTGACAATACCTTCTTATGTACTCACAAGTTATTATTCATTACTTGTGAATTAAAATAAAGGAGAGATTTTATGCTCTCCATAAAAATGTAAGTAAATACAAAAACGTAGAGAACTAAAACAATAATACTTAAGAGTAAGAAAAGATTGTCATTTATTGTCTTACATATTCCCGCACTATTTTATCCCAATCTCACTCCACTCTCCGCATCCTGCATCCCTACGCGCCTCTATGAGTTTGATTTGAAGAAGATTGTGGAATCTATTCTTCCTCTGTAGGGATCAACCCATCGCTGCCACCGCTAATAATGTAATTGTGGAGGACGCAACAAGCTATAACCAAATCGATTTGTGTGGTGAGTGGAAAGAAAGGATGGGAAGCCAAAATTTTAAAATGATTCTTTAGGGAGCCAAAAGCTTGCTCCACAAATGTCCGTAAGCTAATGAGTGCCTATAGTTGTATAGCTCCTCGAGTAGCAGTGTCCTAGAACCCCACTCCTTCAAATGATATCGGACACCTCTAAAAGGTGATATGAAACCAGGTTTGTTAGCATATCCCGCATCGACAAGGTAATATTTCCCTATAAAAAATTAAAATAAGATTTAAATATTGTGGTTTCTCATTAATTTTTATTGTATCATAAAATGAATACCCACTACCTTCTGGAACCTTAAGTCCATTTATGCATCACGCAAAACAAGTGCATCATGCGCAGATCCTTCCCAACCAGTTAAAACATATGTGAAACGTAAGTTGAAAACTATAGCAGCCAAAACATTTTCGGTTGGATACCCTTTTCTTCTATAAAATGTTGCAACCATTTCTGTAGGTACACTAGCATGTATGTGTGCTCCACAAAGTGCTCCAACACAGTCCTATAAAGCGAAGCGATGTTTTTAGAAATGTTTTATACTATCAAGAAAACACTCAAGTGCTTTTAATTAAATGATACCTTAAAGTATGGGAACAACTTCGGGCGCCGAGCTATGTAAGGAGATACAGATGCTGAAGGTGGTCTAATGTATTCAGATTGAAACTCCGCATTATGCTAAGGACTTGTACCCCAAGAAAATATCTACTAACGGCTCTCCAAAACCTAAGAAAGTTGTGACTGATAACCCTATTACATTGGTTGTGGCCGATGGTATAATGTAGCACGCTCGAGTAAGTTGGTGCTAAGTTGGCAGATCAACGTAAAAGCTGGAAGTGATCATGCGACTTCCGTGATTGGAGCAGTTTTGGGGGGGTTCTATATTTTTGGCCATAACTTTGGCTACAGTTGTTGGAATCATGCCTTCAAAACTAATCCGGAAAGTTCATTTTGACACGCACCTCGTGGTCCCTCAGATCGACTTGGTGGGCGCCATCTTTGAATTCAAATTTTGCTATTTTCCCGTCGTATCACTATTTAGATATTTTTGCTATTTCTAGTATTAAATTATTTATCAAATTAGGATAGGATTTGATTCCTCATTTGATCCTCGTGATTTTTAGGAGTTATCTGATTTGTTTAGAGTTTTAAATTTAGATAAGTTTTAGTTTTAAATAATAATTTGTGTAATCTAATTCTAATTTTTATAGAAAATTTGCTATTAGAGCGAAACCTCAAATGAGGGGTAAAATAGTCAATTAAATTGAAAATAAGGGTTAAGAAAGATGTTTAGATGAGTATAACATTAATCATGTTATTTTTGAAGATTAAATGAGTTATTGAGGCTTGAGAGGCAAAATGACCATTTTGCCCCTCAAGTAAACACTTAGTCAAATAAGAGATGAGAATGAATGAATTATTCATCTCTCTCTCACACACTCTCTCACTCTCTCACTGGCAACCCTAGGAAGCACTGTAGCACCTTGGAGAAATTTGGAGAGAAACCGGGAAATCTTCGATCTTGGTCTAGAATCAAAGGTAGGAAATGCTTAGATAGCAAGTATAGATTGAATTCTCTCCATTAGGAGCTTGATTTGTGTGATTATGAGCTTGGGTTCATGATTTAGGGCTTTGAGGAGAAAATCGAAGGGAATCAAGGAAAAGCCAGGAAATACAATGTTTGGAGCTTAAATCTTCAAGAGGTAAGCTCAATACTAACTTAGAGGCATTTGGATGATTTCAAGTTGGGTATTCATGCATTTTAGGTCATAGGTTCATGAATTGATGAATGAGAACCATTTATGGGATTCTAATGGATGAAACGATGCATAAATGGATGGAAATGAATCTAAGGAGGTGTAATTAGAGTTTAGAAGTAGTTTGGAATGATTTGTAAGAGAATTGATGCTTGAATTAGAAGTTCAATTCCTGGATTACTGTAGCAAATACTAAGGTTGAAGTAGGTACTGTAGCAAGTAGAGACATGAATAGTAAATTTTTGATATTTTGCTAAAATGCTCAGAATTTGATTCAGATCGTCCCGATAGTTCGGGGGTACATTTAAACTAATAAAAATAGGGCAAGAAGGTGTCTAAAGGTCCGGATTCGTCGGTTATAGATTAAAAAAACCGACATTCTAGAATAGACATGAATAAGGTCATTTCATATTAGAAATACTTTTTGATTGATATGAAATGATGAGTAATATTATGAAACCATGAATAGGACGTGGGAAATGTGTCAATAGCTCCGCAGGAGGATTGGAGATAAATAGTGCATAGTTGCACTGAGGTGAGTAGAAAATGGATGACTTACAGGATTTGCTTTTAAACATATGTTTTATAAATGAATTTCGATTCATGTTTTTAATGCTATTTGTTTATTTACAAGCTGATTACCCCTAGTAAGGGTTTGCATATTATAAGATGCATGATCTATATTGAAATGTCTTATGAATGCTTGATTGTGACATGAGATTTGTGAATAACTAGGAATAATAGTTATTCACTGAGTTGATTGATGGGACATGATTGAGTACATAGAGTTAGTGTGTTGATACTTGCATAATAATTTAGAATATGTACTAAGATAACCAATTGTGAGGAATTGGGAACATGTGTCCTGTGTACACCTATTTGATTGACGAAGTTAACTCAGTGCTCAGAGAATGAGCATGAAAGGTCTTTGGGACCTCAATCAGTGCCCATTTGGGAGGGAATTTTAAAAATGGAAATATTGATTTTTGTGAAAAACCCCTACCCATGCTTTTTGGAAGCATGGTACTGGTTGTCTGCCCTTTGGGGGAGTCTGTACGTACATGACATTAGCTTAATACTAGATTACATTATGCTTCGGCATGTGATTCATACCTCGTGCATGGTAAGGGTTCAACTTACATGGACATGATTAGGTGCAATGCTTGACATGATTGACATTGATGGATGTTGAGATGCTGGTGTATGATTTGATACATTGCTTATTTTTATCGGTCTTATAATGCGTGGTTTTCCATATAAGGATTGGCATGTTATCTAAATTGAAGATAAGTGAGTGGACTTGCATATAATCCCGGATTCTTATCTCGATTTTGATCAATATATGCATATTGATTAAAATGCATGGATCCTTCATATTTTGGTGGTATATATGTATTTGTATGATTTCCAGATAATGTATATTTTTATATACTAACCTCAGAGTGATGCTTTCCCTCACTGAAGCGCAAGCAGTTAGCTCACACTCCCTTTTTCCCCACTGTGGATGGATTTAGAGGGAGGATCTAGGAAAGCCGACGGAGGTGTAAGAGTTGATAACTTTTGTTTTAAATGTGTATGTAGTAAGCTCTGAGTACTTGACTTATGAAACATATTATGTATGTGACTTTGTGGATATTGTGACACTAGTTGTCTTGTATTTTGATATACAATGTCCATGAATTTAGACTTATGTCTTATTATTAGTCGAAATGACAGGTGTATGTTGAATTACTACTCTCTGTCATGATGATACATGTCTAGTAGGTTAAAACAACCGAAGTAGGGCTGGTGTAGTGATCATGTCTCGGGATGAACAGTTGATATAGGATTGTTTGGGGGCGGGTCGCTATAATTTGAAAATTTTGGCAATTTAGATAAGATGATAGGGTTTCTAGGTTATTCTTTTAAAGCTATTTAACCCGGCTTGTGGGTTGTTCTTAGATTATTGAATTTTGAGTAATAATATTTTCCTAAATTTTAGAGTATTTTCTCTGTGTCTTTTGGTTCTTCGTTTGTTCTTCCTTACGGTCCTTGATCCGCTAGCCCTCAAGCAGATAATCGCTACCCCGGCCAAGGCCATGGTGTGAAGGAACATAAGTACTTGTTAATCTACATTTACTTCCATGGCATCCTTCAACAACCTACGATTGTGTATGATTGAACAGAGATTGAAAAAGGAGAGCTTATTCATTCTCACCTTATTAATACTAGTAGTGTCGTTTCATTAAAGTAAACGATTCAAATAGACATCCCTTGCATGAATTCTAGAAGATTGAGGTTCACGAGGCAAAGATTCTCCTTGCATGTAACATACATTGCTGGCAATGCCTGCAACCATAGCGGCCATAGCGCCAACCGAGATCTCCTTTTCTTCTGTTATCCCATCATGCTCCATCTACATTAGAAATTCATTATGAACGTCCACTTAAAATGGAAAAAGGAAATTCCTCTTTCTCAAAATATTCAAACCTAAGAATTCTTCCGATTCAAACAGATCAAACATTATTTTGAGAAAAAAAGGAGACATAATAAAAAGGAAATTGATAATGGAAACATTATTGATGCCCTAGTAACCCTAAGACTTGTTTATTATTTAATAAAAGATACACTCAATACTACTATACCGAATAACAAGAAATTGATAATGGAAAAAAGAAAGATGAAAACAAGACACATGAAACAAGGTAGAAAGGAAAAAATATAACATTTTGAGATCATTAGAGAGACCAATGATAGCAAAGTAAACTATTAAAACTTTGAAGTTTAAAGTCAACCCAGTTCCTTTCACTTGAATAAATATGATAATGGAAAAAAGAAAGATGAAAACAGGGCACATTAAACAAGGTAGAAAGGCATAAATGTTACATTTTGAGAATATTAGAGGGAACAAAAAATAAGGTAAACTATTAAAACTTAGTTGAAAAGTCCAATCCATTCCTTTCACTAATATCCATAATACACTTGTGCGAAGAAGAACTACAAGAACATAACAAAACAAAAAAAAACAAAAAAATAGAGGTAGGAATAGCACACATCAGTCAAAATTAGGAACGAGACAGATAGTAAGGATGCACTAATTTTCAACAAGAAAAAATTCATTACTTCAGCTAAACTCCACACTTTCACAAACAACAGTCAAAGCTAGGTTTTTTAGATCCTCAACTCCTTCCTTCCTCGATCCACCCACTCCTCCTCTCCTCTCAAGCCCAAAATAGGAATCCTAAATCTAATCAAAAATGCAATCAAAGCCCAAAAATCAAGCGTGACAAACAACAACAACCGTGAGTTAGGGTTTGCTTACGCATTCTTCAAGAGTCGCGGTAATTCCATCTCTCGCTGCCTCTTCTCCACGCAAAATCGACGCTAGGAAGTCTCTTCTCTCTAAAAATGGGGGCTTGATTGATCCTACGATGAGTATGTGACTCCAAATAAGCACCAAAGGATCGAAAGCACGCTGGATGGCTTTTTGTCTAGCTATGGGATAGAGAATTCCAAAGAACCAAACGGGATAACAATTTTACCGAAAAGTCGCCATCCGCTTTTTAGGGGATATAGAATTCCCTTGAAAGTCTATATCCCTTTTTTTTAGCCCCATCAAACACAAAAAGTAAAGATTCGGGGATATAACTTTTCCCATCCAACTATATCCAGGCCATCAAACAACCCCTTAAATCAAGCATAAAGCTTGTGTTATTATGGGTGGGCTTTGGACTTGGGCTTTGATTGAAACTTTGGAGTAGGGAAGCTTAAAGCTTTCCATTGAATCTCAATTTTTATCAGAGAGGGATTTAAATTAAGGAGGTTAATGAGCAAGGCTAATGTGAAAGGAAAAGGTTGCTTCTCCAGTCTAGCAAACAGGAGATAGTGCATATGGAGCTGCTCGCAGGAAAGCTGAAGCTTGAGCTATCGATGTACATGCTACGGAGAAGTAGACGCTTCAATGTGGCAAGCAAGAGGCTGAGTTTTTCCTCCATGTATAGATAGGTAGTGATGAGCTCAAAACTTGTTCTCTATTTCAATTGGAAAGTTTAAGTGTAGGTTAAGGATCGTGGGTTGCTAGAGAGAAGGTAGAGGAAGCTAATAAGGATTCCAAGTGCAGTTGTAGGAGAGTGAAGCATCAACGAGCACAACAGAAGCTTCAATTGAAGGTAGGACAAATATTAAGCTATTTTCGGTGAGCTCCTCCTGGTGTGGTGTTTGAATTGTTTTAGAGAATGGAGTAAGTAGGTAGGAATGAAAAGAAATGTAATTGGTATTGTATTGTATGGTTGTAAAATAGAGCAATTGAATAATATTCTATTATAGATTTTGATGATGTTTAGATATGCCCACAAGTTGTTTGATGAAATGTTTCAATGATCCTTATGGAGAGTATTAAGTCTTTAAATTCTTCACTCTTTACTGGTATTGGAGATAGATTAAATTGGAGTAAATTCCTAGGAATTTACCTCTGTTCTGCTATAAATCAAATAGAGTTTAGCAAGGCCGGTTAAGTGTTTGAAGAAAGGCTCAAGAGAGCAATAGTAGCTTGTAAATCTTTGATTGTGTGTTAATCTCCTGGATTATGAATTTAAGATTGTAATTTCCAGAAGGTTTCCACTGTTTTGCTATGAATTGAATTGATTCATACTTGTATAGGAAGAGGGAAGCAAATAGAGGACCCCGCAGGAGGATCCTATCAAGTTGAAATAGCGAAGGACCTCAGGTGATTCACTATGATTGTACTTGGATGCATTTATGATCAGATTTTATCGCCAGATTTTTCTTATATGATTTTACATGAGTTTTGTATTGAAGGTTGTGCAATGTTCCTGGTTTTGTATTATGATACTATTACTAGTGACTTGGTTGTTTTATTCTTGTACTGTGAGTGCAAATGCATATATGATGTGAAGCCCAAGATTTTCTGTGTTTCAGACTTTGGTCTTTAGGGATTTATGTTTTATTTTAGGATTTAATTAATTAGTTTTCTTTACTTGTTTACTGAATAAGGGAGAGTCTCGCAAGTTTAGAAGACGTTTAAATTTATCTTTAATAGACCTCTTTGTTTAATTTTGCAATTTGAGAAACTTATCGTAAATGAAAATTTAATGGTTGTTTATACAAAGAGAAATCAAAATGGAAAAAAAAAAACCCTAATTAGGGTTAATTGGGATCATTAAGGACCTAATGGTAATTTTGGAAAAATTTAGGATTGAGAGATAATATGTCCCTCTTTGCACCAGGGACCTAGTTGTAATATCAGAAAACTCAAGGACCAAACAAGAATTATGTATCTCTCTCTCAGATGAGGGGCCTGCATGTAATATAAATATAGAGACAGACTTATTTGTTAATTTACGAGTAAACCATGCAGGAGGGTATTCAAAGGGAACGGACGGCTAGGATTAGATGATCAAGAGATCGCGATTAAGTTCGAGGTGAGTAGATGGAAATCAGACAGTCCATTTCGATCAGTTACGACAAATATAAGTATAAACCTAAGCTGCGGGTCAATCCAAGCCGTCCATCTAAAGGAACGGTTTGAGTTCGAGGCAAAATGGTTAGATCGGACCGTTCGTCGCCATTTAATTGCCAGCGTCCATCCTTGCGCGATGCTTGATCTGAGGCACGAGAATAAATACTTACCACCAGATCATAAAGATTGATCTCGACCGCTCGATAAAAGGCTGATCACGAGGCGCCCTGATTTGTTCTTTCTTCTCCTAGCGACGCCACCGCACGGCCACATGAGCTAATCTTATTCACTAGAAGTCGCGAAATAAAAATTCAAAGTATAGATAAAATAGGAATTTAAACTTCGAGATAAACTCAAACTTTAAATCAGGCCTTATCCGATCAGAACGTAGGTCATCTAGAGGCCCTGCGACGCCCTATAAATAGGAATCCTTTGTGAATGATCGAGACTACCAGAGAACGGCGGTGAAAACTTCACTTTCTCTGAGAAACAGAGGGACAAAAAGAGAGAGAGAGGAGGGGGTGGGGCCAATACTCACGGGGACGAGGACCATCTCCAGAGAAAGCGCGAAGAAGAGGAGGCATAGTACGTCGGAGGCCAGTCTCGGGTGAGTATTCTTCTTTAATTATCGTTATTCTTAATCACTGCCACGCATCCATAGTAGAACATAAGGCATTATTAGGGAACCCTGGGGGTTTTTCATCTGTCTCCGGGGAACTAAACGCCGGTGGGCAAAGAGCTAACGACGGACTGGCGTGCCCCGGTGAGGAGGAGGTGAGAAATGACAGATCTCGGCCAGGCAGACACGAATGATACCTTCTGTCTACCGGGAACCCGGGACAGTGGAATCTGGCGCCCGTTATCGGCGATCGCCGGGAGCTACTCCCCTCCGGCGCGGCCTGTCTGGAGGTTGAAGATGAGCCTGAGCCGTTTGAACGGGTTGGACCGGTTTTAAAGGTCTGGTTCTGTCAGTTGTGTTGGGTTAGGGATTAATGGGTTAATCAAATCAAATTGATTTGGGTTCAACTTAAGTCTAGATGGTTGAGCCTAGACAGGTGTTTGGTTTGGTTGATTTAAAGGATTTGGGTCTGGTTTAGTTTGAAGAATTAAGATTGTTAATCAAGTTAGTGAAGATTAGAGTTCAAGTGTTGGGTTTGAATCAATTTTGAGATGATTGGGTTCAACCGTTTTGGGAGAGAGTTGTGATTGATTAGTTTGAGTTAAGTTCAGTTAATTGGGTCTAGCTGATGTAAGTGGTTAGGTTTTTATTCAGGTTGGGTTCAATCGACTATAAGAAGCTAGGCTTAGTCAAGTTGGCTAGCTGGTTAGATTTAGTCAAGTATGAAAAACAAAAATCTACAAAAAAAGGTGTAGAGAAGGGGGATTGAACCAGGGATGTCTTTTTGGGCTTGGTGGGCCTTAACCACTATGCTAGTTGGTTCTTTTAGAATGGGTAGAGAAGGCTTATTAATAAAAGGGGATAGAAAATAAAAGGGCCATAAATCAGACTTGGGTCTAATTAAGACATCATGCATGTTCTTATTTGAAAATTTTGGAATTTATTGATGTTATTAAATTAGATCTTACTGCCAGATGCCGACATAGAGATTTATCAGGAGTTAGGGTCAGGGAAGGATTTCGGATATCGCAAACAAAAGTAAGTTACCTCTGCTTAGTTTCCACCCGTCATTGGGTTTCTTGATTTTACTGTTGCTATTTCTTTTAGCATATCTGTTGCCTTTCTGTTATTGGAACACGTGCACATACCTGTTGATTGCTTTCCTTCTTTGTATGTGCATGGTTGATGTGTTAGGATTTTCAGGCACACCGCCCTGTGACCGACATTTGATCATGAAACCATGATCTTATGTGTTGGCCAGGCAAGTGTGTGCCAGGTGAGTTCTTATTCTGCCGGTTCAGTGGAGCAAATGCTCATGTGGAACGCTCAGGACTGAGGACACCTTAACGTTCTGATAGTTCCATGCTAGGGGGAGGATACCCTGGTAGTCCAACGCCGTCAAATGGGACGATATAATCGACCGTGTCGCATTACACGCATAAGAGACCAGGCTCATTCCAAATGCAGTATCGGGTGTCTCCACCGGAGAAGTTTGTTGTTTCTAAATCTAGGAGTTTCTTCTTTCCTAGTCTCCTAGAATTTTATTTGTGTGGGGCTTGGCTCCGATTGTTTGACTTGTTGACTGTTGAATTTTGATATTTTGATTTAGTTGTGATACCTCGCGAGGGAACTTTCATCGAGCTTTCCTTTCAAAGCTCACTCTACTTTGTCTTTCCTCTCTTTAGGATTGAGGGATTAGCCGAAGTTGGTTTCGTGGAGCATCGTGAAGGAGTCGTAACATCACGCTTGCCGAGGTTGGAAGATCTCAACTAGTTCTGACTTGTAGGACCCTATGGGGCCTGGTTATTGTAGGCTGTACAAGTTCTATTTCCGTTGTAACTCTGATTAATAAATTGTGAGTTATTTTGATATTATTGTTATTTGTTTCTGATTTACTTAGGCTTTGTATCCGAGCAGGGCTTGTCTTCACTTGAATACAGCCGGTCTGTGTATGTTCCTATGGTCCCGGGATTTGGGTCGGGGCGTGACATATGAAAGGAAATAAAGAATATGAACAATATAACAGAGATGTTGTAAATATCTACTGAGGTGCATCCTACACCAGACATGACAGTTATATTAGTAGGTTACTTGGAAACGCATATGGTGCTCCTGGGACTTAACTAGTATTTGAGGAAAACTATACAAGTATAAGGGATATATTTAAAATTTAAACCTTTAATAATTCCCAAGGTATAATTCAAGTCAATATTCTTCATACTCTCTCTAATCTTTAACAAGTCAATAAAACTTAACTCAAGATATGACCACAATCACGAACCATATAAACTAAACCTTAAAGCCTACAATTCGATTTTGAATCTTAATTTATCTTAGAATTGTGGTTAAAGTTAAAGGCCAATAGAGCTAAAGGGTCAAGAAAATAAAGTTAGATTCCAATTAATGTAACACCCGCCTCTCAACCTAACCAGATGTCACACCGGTACCTCGAGAATCGCACTCCAACCCAAAGGTCATCTTAACCCGATATCCCGATAACCTATACGTGACCGACATATAAACATAACAAGATAAACAAATCCTATTTCTTAATCATATGAAACCTAATCACCAGTATATATCATAAATAAAGTATTTGGACAATCAAGCGACCTCCGATACTAATACACAACCGATGGTGGACTCTACCTACCGAGGTATCGCTGAAAGCCAAATGAGCGCATGCACACTCTACCGAATTGTCACCCCCACGCAAGTACCCCTTTGGGTCTAGCCATGCTGACCTAGGCTATACCTGCAATCTATGGGGAAAAGGGGAATGAGCTTCCACATGCTCAGTGAGAGAAAACCACTAATAGAAGGTAGTATAAAAATGAATATACTGAAAATATATGGATCTCGAAATAATGCTAAATGATATGCATTATCTTCTAATCAGATATCATGCCAAGCATTATCCAAAACCAAAATAAATCCAATAGCACATGCATTCGTAGTGTCTCAACACCTATACAATAATGTATCATAAATCTGAGATAGGCCTCATATCGACCTCGCATGCACCCCTACCTCAATGTCATGAAATACTAGTTACATCTCATGTATACCGTATGCCTTTCCCATTGACCTACCGGGATATAGCCGTATGTCCGGGTATAGGGTGTACTTTCACCGATATCCAATAGGAGGCTCTAACATCGGGTTTATTTCATTTGTCGAGAAAATTGGGTCAAGATTACAATTCTCCCACCTTAAGGAATTTAGTCATTCCTCGAAATTTACATATTTGTCACATCAAATAAGTGCAGTGGAATTGTACAATCAAGAGAATAATATCCCACTTGGGAAGATTCTAGTTGGTCTATCTTTCACAAATCTTCCTATCGCATAATTATCAATCATGCTTCCGCTACAAGAACTATAATAATATATCGCCTACTAATACTGACTCTCCGACCATGGCTCACTACCCTAGGTGTAAAATCCAAAAAAAAATTTGGAATAAAATATTCTAATATTAGTGCGAAATAAGTAATAATTAAATTGGTCCCTAATTTAGTTGAGTTGGTTGATTAAATGTTTTAAAAAGGGGATTAATTTAATTAAAAGGTAATTTAAAGTTAAAAGGATGCAAGGGTCAGTTGGTAATTCGTTAAAGTGTGGAGGACCTAAAGAGAATTTGTCCCTCTCAGAAGAAGGACTAAGTTATAATTTTAATAAGCTAGGGGACTTATTTGCAAAAGTATAGAGAAAAACTCTAATACAAATGAATGGACGGCTGAGATTAGATCCTCTCAGATTGTAGTTGATCTCGGGGAGTTATTAAAAAATCGTGGTGAAGGCCACGTATTGGCGAATGAGAAGTGCACATCCGGATGGAGTATCCATCGCAGAAGACATCACGATGGAGATCGTATTCGCCACGCGGGCGATTTCGTGAGGCTAAACTCCATCTAATTTGGTGTGTGATACAAGGCAAGAGATTAAGATCTGGCCGTCCCTCTCCAAACAAATCTCAACCGTTGATTAGACGAGTATTTGATTCAAGACGTTAAGAATCAATCGGAGCCGTTAAAGTAGATGCAAATGATCTCCACCGTCCGTCTGGGAACACCGATCGTGAGGCACCGCCGTCCCTCTCTGCAACGGCCGCGCCTCTCCCGGAAACGGCCGCGAGCGCCGCTGCTCGTCCCGCCCCCTTCTCCAACCGTTACGGGCGAGAAGGCTAACAATCACTGGAGGCTCTTCGATTTTCTCTGGCTTATAAAAGGAGTAGCCTCTGTCTTCGAGCAGGGAATAAAAGAGAAATCGAGAGTGGAGACAGTCGCCGGTGAGGGAGATAGGAGAAGAAGGACGCTGCTCCAGGGGACCAACCGCCACTGCTCAACGCCACCTGGAGGTCGGAATCGAAGGTACTTTTCTTCCCACAATGAAATGATAGGTGTTTGTATGCATTTTGCATGGTTCTCACCTCACGAGAGGGGATTACTGGCCGAAATACTGAGGGACTCTCGAGAGGAAATCGAGGGTCGCCGATGCCATGCGAAATTGTCATTGCCTCGGCGAGACAAAGCTCTACCTGCAAGGAGCTCCAAATGTGAGGTCCTCGTGACAGTGGAAACAAAGGTGAAATTCCATCTTCTCCTACGAGGTTCCGTGTCGGAGAGAGGGTAGAGATGAGAGAGAAAATTAATTAGTTAATTGATTAATTAATTAATTAATTAGTCTAATTAAACAAGTTGTTTAAATTAAAGATTTAAAAGTTAATTAGGTGGGTTTAATTGGTTAGGGTTAATCCATTAGCATGGTTGTGCTAGTCTAGATCTAATTAGTTAACTCAATTAAATTAATTGATTAGATTGAGCAAAAGGGTTGGGTTTGGTCAAATTAATTAGTTTGGGCTAATTAGGAATCAAAAGAATTTGATTTGACTTAACCGAAGTATAACTGGTTGGGCTTGAATGTTGGGTCAAGTCTAATTGAATTAACTCGACCTAGATTCAAGATGATCAAGACAAATTATTTAATTAAATAGGTTTGATTAAATTAAGAGATTAGACTCAACCAAGTCATTGCTTAAATTGATTAGATTAATTTAGCTAAGGGGCCAAGGTTTGGACCTAAGTTATAGATAATTGACTTGATTAAATCAATTAATAAAAGTCTAAGATAGTTGGGACCATGAGATTGGACTTGATCTAATTTGGCTCAAGTAGATTGTTTTGTTAGAACCAGTTTAAGCTAACTGTGTTACTCAAAGTTACATATGTAAAAAGAAAAGAAAAAGAAAAGAAAAGGGTGCAAGGGGTGGATTTGAACCCATGACCACCCCCAATCAAAGTGCTATTAGGCCTTAACCACTGGGACAAGGCAAGCCACATGGTAGTAGTTGGCCCCTTTAAATTAAATAGACTTGGGTCAATTCAAGTCCAATGGGCTTGATAAACCCATAAGAATGGGCCCAATTAGCTCTAGGTGGTTAGACTCGGTCTAGTAGACTTTTAAACACGACAATGGTGTATCAATGTTAGTCGGTTGACTCTAGGTTGACCAGGATTAAAGAGAGTCAACTTATAGTCCTAGTTTTGAAAAGGAAGAAATAGTAGCTCAATAAAATATCGTGTGGGACCCATTTGATTGGGTTATGGCCCATCGAGAGAGAGAAAGAAAGAGTTAGACATATGCATATAAATAAGTAGAGTCTTATTACTATTGTTGACTCTAATAGTAGCCTTACCACCGTGACATCGACATTAGAGGACTAGTGACACATCATGAGTGAAGTTAGGAGAGGTTTCCAAGCTTCGACTAAGGTAAGATACCCTTGCCTAGCTTACACCCGTTGTCTGGGTTTCTTTCTTGAATAACTGCTATTCTATTGGCATGCCTTACTTTCATATTGATGTCAGTTATTAGATGCATACACATAGTTGCTAGTTGTTGCCTTCTTTCCTTATGTCTATGTGATTGCTATGCTAGAGATAGTGTTGTCACTATCTGTTTGTTGGTATGCTCTTTGGACATGCCCACCCGTGGGCCGATACTTGGTCATGTGCAAATAATCTTGTGTGTTGGCCGGGAGGTATGTGCCAACTGAGTTCTTCATCTGCCAAGTTCAGTGGAGTGTAGGGACTCCTTAGCAAAACGTTTAGGGCCAAGGACACTCTGACATTTTAGCATTCCTTGCCAGAGGGGTTGTAATATTCTGGTTGTCCAACTTGTCAATAGGGTTGATTTGCTGACCATGTCGACATGTACGAGAGGTGGCGCTACCGATTCACGACCGGAGGGTTGTTTCCAACCAAGGGTGTTGGAGTTGTCCTGGAGATAGTTGCTTGAGTTTATTTTCATTACTGTGGACATTGTTTTTTTTACTTTCTCTTACTTGTCATGATTTTTGGTGTTGATATTACATGCTTATTTGTTCCCTGCGGGGTACTTACTGGGCTTTCCTTTTGAAAGCTCACACACACTTGACTTTGTTTCAGATCCTAAGGGGTGACTAGACTGAGCCGCTTGAGAGTGTTATCGCTGTCGGTGGTCTTCGAGGACCCAACACTTTTATTAATGAGGGAGAGAGTTTTGTTATGTAGGACCCTTGTAGGGCCTTAATATTTATGCTACTCTACATTTTGTTATCAAGCTACTCTGATTAATTATATTTGGATTTGTTGTTATTTGTGACATTTTTAGGACTTGTATCCAAGTGGGGAGAGGCTCTACTTGGGTATGACCGATCTGTGCTCGTGCTCAAGGTCCCGAAAATCCGGGTCGGGGCGTGACACTAGGACTATCTAGGATCAACTTTCTTTAATACCAATTAATGTAACACCCGCCTTCTCAACCAGGGCATACGCTACACCGTAGCGGCTAAGAGTGCACCCAACCCAAAGGTTGTCTTACCTAATATCTTAATAATAAGATAAACAAATCTTGTTTCTTAATCATATGAGACCTAATCGGCCTCGTACACATATCATGAATAAAGTAATCGGCAGCCAACTCCGGCCTCGTGATACTAATATACAACCGTGATAGTGGACTATACCCACTCGTGTATTATGAACGCTTGAGCCGGATCCCGTGGATCTCGGCATCGCCAACAGATCGCCGTACTCAAAGTGGAGAGACGGACCCCTCCCGATTACAAGGCCTAAATAAGCAAAGAGTGTATAACAAAGTGAAATCAAAAGTTTATTAATCCAATAACAAACAAATACAAATCCGAGTGCTAATGCACGAAAAATAAAGTACAAGGGTCCAAAGCCTAACAAATCCGGAGCCCTACATAGGTCCTAAGCCAAGTATCCTCACTTTAAACAAAAAATCAAGGAGATCCTCCGACCTCAACAAATATCCCACCCCGACTTCGCATTTACACCTCCTCGAAGCTCGAGTCAACCTACTCCTCAGGACTGAAATGAGAGAAGAGAGAGTATGAGCTTTGAAAGGAAAGCTTCGGTAAGTACCTGCAAGGATCTCAAAGCGGTGTAAGATGAAACAAGATATCAACAATCATCGAATCATCAAGCAAAGGGGGCTACACCCCACAATCGATCCTAGAATCCAAACCACGACCCTGAGCCACGGATAGGAATTTCAAACAAGCGGCTGTACAAACATCCCTCGTGCATGTACCCAACCATCCCGGTTGTAAATAATGATGCACGACCTTAGATCGCCAATAACAGACTCTCCGGCCGTGTGAGCGATTTAACTGTCAGCGGTGATCGGTAGCACTACCTCTCACGCCGTCGATACCTGGCCAAGACATCAACCCCAATCGACAGTGGTAACGGAGCCTCGCACTCCACCGCATGCACGGGCGGAAGAACAGTAACTCACCGGCACATACCTCTTGGCCACACACCCACTCATGGCCTATGATCATGTCGGCCTACCACGGGTGGGCATGTCCAAAAGAGCATTCAACAAACAAGTAGTGAAACTTTACACTCTAATCCGGACGGACGGCGAGGTGCTCACGCTGCTTCCACGGCCTGCGTCACGATCAACGAATCCTAGTGATCAGTAAACACTACCTTTAACGCTCAACCATACACACACAAGGAAGAAAGACAACAAAAACAAGTATGTGTATGCATCAAATAAATAGATATCACAAATAAAGAAAATATGCCAAAAACAGCATATGTCAAATCAAGAAAACCCATACAAGGGTGGAAACAAGGCAAGAGTAACTTACAAATAAACAAGAATCAATAAAGCCAAGAAAGCCCATCACTGGGCGGGTACTAGGCAGAAGTAACTTACAAGAAACATGAATCAACAAAGTCAAGAAAGCCCATCACTGGGCAGGTACTAGGCAAAGGCACTTACAAATAAACAAGAATCAAATAAAGCCAAGAAAGCCCATCATTGGATGGGTACTAGGCAGAAGTACTAACAAGAAACATGAATCAACAAAGTCAAGAAAGCCCATCACTGGGCGGGTACTAGGCAAAGGCACTTACAAATGAACAAGAATCAATAAAGCCAAGAAAGCCCATCACTGGGAGGGTACTAGGCAGAAGTACTTACCTCTATCAATGATCTACTTGGGATCCAACTTGGCATGTCTCCTCTCTCTATGCCGAAATCTGATAACAAATCTATTTTAATAATAGTACAATTATTCATGTCTAGATGCACATTCAACTCTCACTAACAGTCCCTAGATTAAACATATGTCTACGCTTATATAGACAGAGTCCCATTATTTTTCTAAGCATGACACTATAGTCTACTGGTTGGGAGATTCCACTTTTACTATGGGGTCTTGGGTTCCAATTTTAATGGCTACAAATTTTATCTCTTCTCTTTTTATTCTCTATCACTATTTTGGCCCACTATTAAGGCCCATCAAACTGGTCCAGACCCACTCCTCTTATATGATCCAACCTAGTTGACTTGCTCAACAAATCCAGGCCCAACCCGAGCCCAAACCCAAATCAGAATCTACTTGATCAAACCAACCTACTAGTCTAATTGATTCAATCTCCATCAATTTAGGCTTGACCCATTGTCTAGTTAGTTTTAATATCTTAATATGGACCAGACCCAATTTAACTAGTAATCAATTTCAATTCAATTCAATTGATCAAGACTTGATCAACTTTACTCAACTAGGCTAGACCAGATTTGTTATCTGACTAAACCCAGCTCACTTTAAAAATTAATCTAAACCCAACCCATCACTTAATTGACTCAACCTAATTACACATGGTATTAAAATCAATTCAAATCTTCTTGACTCGATCAAACTCTCTCAACCCAATTCGGACCCAATCATGGTTTGATTTAAATTGACACTTGATCAGACCAATTCGTTATATTAATCAAGCTTAGTCAATTAACTCAAACCCGTTAATAATCAAATCAAATTCAATTGATGAGGACCTAAACATGTCTATTTGACTCAACCTAAGCACTTGTCTAAACTTAACCAGCTAACCTTTTAATCATGGTGTAAAATTCCTGAAGTTAATGCGCAGTCTTAAAGAACTGCTCATAACTTTTGATCCAGAAGCCTGATCGATTGATCTAAAGCTCATTAGAAAGAGCTTTCCCTTATATTTCCAATGGTATATTATATGTCCCGATCAGAAAAATATAACTATCTAAAACTAAACTTGAATCACGGCATTTCGAGGCGCACTATTTCAGTAGCGTATTATGTGCAGTCCGAAAGAACTGCTCATATCTCCTAATCCGTAAGTCGGATTTTAATGATATAGGATTTTTTAGAAATATATTTTCGTAAATTTTCTAACGGTGTATTATACACCCAAATCGGAGAACAATAAAGGATCCAACTATCCCTCCATTATCTTTAAAAAATCCTAGGTTGTATCTACAAGTTGCCTTAATTTTAGCCCTTCATGATCTATGCATAAATTCAAGGGAGGGAGAGTGAATATGTTTACCTCTATCGACTCCCTCCTGGCGTGTCCTCACACTCTACGCTGATATTCCTTAGCAAATCCCTTACTGAATTGTATCTCAATTCTCCCACTATATCCCGCTTTATATAGATATGAGAATTGTAATCTTACTCAAATTTTTAAATAGAGTTAAATTGCTTTTATCTAATTCGAGTTATAATTTAAATTCTAGATAAGGATTAATTATAAACAACTTATAATTATCCCTATTGGATGAGTCTAATTCAATTCAAATATTATCTCCTAATCGATTTTATCTTAATTAACCTTCAATATTATTCATATAATGATTCATTTGACATCTTCTAGATATGTATTTATTTATCCATATTATTTCTCTCTCTATATCTCTCTCTACATCTCTCTATATAGTTTAATCTGAAAATTTCATATAAGTCCTTGTCCAGGAAAGGCTTACATATAGGTCCCTCTAGCAGAGAGAGAGGAAAATTTCCTTCAAGTCCTTAAACACTTCCTAAATTATCAATCGGTCCTTTGGCGGCCCATTTGATCCAAACTATGAGATTAATTATTTTAAATTCCTCTTTTAAACTCATAATTCCTCTTCTTTATATAACAATTACCCATAATTCAATTTTGTAATTTGAGGATGTTTTTAATTATGCTACTTTGCATCTAAGCCCCTCTTTTGTTATAAAATTCAAAAAAAATTTCTAAATGCAAAGACTTCTCTAACCGTTTAATTAATGAAATTAGAAAACTTTTATTCTTAATAAAATTCCATTAGTCTCCAACCTTGGGGACTTCCTTTTATTAACCTAAGATCTTAGGAACCTAAAATCTTCGGATTTCACAGGTATGTTAGAGCCAGTTATAAGTACACATACTCTATCGAATAGTAGCCCCCACGCAAGCACCCCTTTGGGTTTAGCTATGCTGACCTGAGTTGTACATGCAATCTATGGGGAAAAGGGGAATGAGCTTCCACGCGCTCAGTGAGAGAAAACCACTAATACAAAAAAGCATAAAAATGAACATACTGAAAATATATGCATCTCAAAACAATGTAAATCATATGCATTATTTTCTAATCAGATATCTTGCCAAGCATTATTTAAAACTTGGATAAATCCAATAGCTCATGCATAGTATCTCAATACCTATGCAATACTGGTATCATATCGACCTTTCATGCACCCCTACCTCAATGCCCCTGAATAATACTAGCTAAGTCCTAGGCGGAAAGTATCTCAATCCCCAATGACCTTTGGTATAAACAGATATATCTTATATAGGGTGTACCTTTGTCGATATTTCTAGTCTTTCCTGTTATTTTGTTGATGTTCTTTATTTCCTTTCATATATGCATTTGCACTCATAGTGCAAGAATAGAATAAGCAGTCTGCTAGTAATATAATCATAATATAAAACAAGTGACATTGCTCAACCTTCGATATAAAAAGAAACTCATGTGAAAGCATGTAAACAAAACCAGCAAAAAACCTGATCATAAATGCATCCAAGTACACTGACGTAGTCCCTCACCTGAGGTCCTTCTCTAGTTCAACTTGACTGGATCCTCCTACGAGATCCTCTATTTTCTTCCTTCTTCCTATACAAGTAGTTCCACATGTTATGAGGAAAATCCTCTCTAGGAGTTAAGGCTGTGAATGAACAATGGCTTTCCTTTCTCCACTAAGCCCTCTAAACCTAGTGGGAAGACCGTGAGCTCAAGCTACACGAAAACCTTTCTTCATCCCTGATCCAAACCTAGTTAGTAACTTTGATGAGGACTGTTGTGGTAGTCTGTAAAAGGAAAGAGGTTATGCGGCTTCTGACTCCAAGAGCGTGGTCTAAAGCACATCCATGTTTTGAACTCTTACTTCACTTCCTCTTCCACACAAGACCTGTATAATTGCTTTTCGAGCCGCCTAAACATGCGATTAAGGAATGATAAGGCACTGCAAAAGTTGGGATGAATCATGCTTGTATCTACAAAAGTAAACCAATTATCTATCTTGAGTTAATTAGGGTTTATGATAAAAGTTAGCATAGATTTCTTTGTATTTATCTAATGAAAACAAGTATCTATGAAACATTGGAATCTAACTTTATTTTCTTGACACTTTAGCTCTATTGGCCTTTAACTTTAACCACAATTCTAAGATAAATTAAGATTCAAAATCAAATTGTAGGCTTTGAGGTAGGGGATGTCCAAAGGATAGCTTCCCACTTCTTATGATCAACAAGTTGGTCAACTCTACTGTCGAGCATGAGCTCTTAAGTGTCTTAGATGCCTTCTCTAGATACAACCATATCATAATGGCAAGGTCGGATAAGGAAAAGACCTCCTTCATCACTAATAAGGGAACTTAGAGTCATATCCTTCGGACTAAAGAATGATGGCGTAACCTTTCAAAGACTGGTAAACTAAGTCTTTCATAAATAGATCATATGTTGATGACATGCTCGTGAAGAGTGGGAAAATCGATTAGCATACTAGTGAACTAAAGGCGGCATTTCAAGTTCTTCAAGAGTATGGGATGCGCCTTAACCCGAGCAAGTGCAATTTCAAAGTCCAATCAGAGAAGTTTCTTGGCATTATGGTTACCAAAGAGGGATCCGGGTGAATCCCGAGAAAATCAAGGCCATCCTAAGATAAGTTCTCAAAAGACTTAGGGCTTGTTTGGATTCACAGTAAAATTTCCTATAGGGTTTTCATTCCATAGTATGTGGACTTGATCCCTATGGGGAAAGTTACAGTAAACATTCCTATAGAATAAGTGTTTGGCTACGCACAGTAAAAATTTACTATGGAATAATTTTAATATTAAAAAATAGAGTTTTTCAAAAAATTAGCCGTTAGTTGTTTTTAAAAAAAATATATATACGTTGCAAACTATTCGTTGAAAACTAGCAGCTAACCATTTTGCCCTATTTATACCCAACACTCTTCTTGCAATACTAAAACTTATCTCCCTTTGCCTCTAAATTTTCACACCTCCAAGCCCCGTATTCAATATGGATTTGGATCATTGGAGAAGGATTAATGAAGATAATGATGAATTTATACTCACCATTTTACCAAGTTTATTTCCTGGAAGTTTAGAAAGTCGACCTTGTCATACCTCAATATTTACAGGTGCTACATATATAAGGGAGATCCTTGAAGGTCATGAGGTATGTTGTAAGAGAGAGTTTCCTATGGAGCCTCATATTTTCCAAGCTATGGCTAATTGTTAAGGGAAATATCTCTTCTTCACAACTCGAAAAGAATTGCAGTCGAGGAACAATTAGCGATGTTTGTATACACTCTTGTACATAACTCTAGTAACTGTGACGTACAAGAGCGCTTTCAACACTTTCGGTGAGAAACAATTAGCCTTTTATTTTGGTAAAGTGCTTAATGCTATAACTATGCTTCTTTGGAACATATATACAACCATCATCAACAATTACATCACCAGTTATCCAGAGCAATAGCAATTTTTTCCCATATTTCAAGGTATGAAAGTATAAATTATGATTTATTCTCAATTTATTTAAATACTTTTTTTTAAATTATGGGTTAATTTTTGTAGGATTATATTGGTGCCATTGATGGAACGCATATTCCGATCACCATTTCTTTGGAATTGCAAGATCCTTACCGAAATAGAAAACAAACATTATCCCAAAATGTCATGGTTGCTTGTGATTTTAACTCCCATTTTGTATATGTTCGAGCTGGTTGGGAAGGGTTGGCTTCTGATGCTAGGATACTTCAGCATTTGATCGACCAAGGCTTCCATGTCCTGAGAGAGTGGATGCAGGATATGTGAATACCCCAAATTTCATTGCTCCATATCGAGGTGTGTGTTATTATTTACAAGAGCAAGGACGGGCGCAATGCAGACCATCGAATCATAGAGAACTATTTAATCTGAGACATCCTTCATTGAGGAATCATGTTGAACGCGTCATCTGTGTCTTTAAGATGAGATTTCCTATACTCAAAGTTGCAACCTTTCATCCAATAGATTCTCAAACTGATATAGTGGTTGCTGCATGTGTTTTGCATAATTTCATCCGTATCCACAATGGTACCGATAACATTGAGGAAATTAGAGTTAGAGATGAAGAAACTACTATCCCCGATGGAGATGATGTTAACACAATGAACTCTGAACGTAATGCAGGTGCTCATAAAAGAGATGAAATAGCAATGCAAATGTGGGCGGATTACTATAACTATCGTAGAAATGTAATATGAAAGATCTATAAGACTTCAATAAATGTTGACTTTTTAATCCTATAAATGCAATATGTTTTATTTTCAATGTTGACTCAATATATGTTACAAAAATAAATATCTCTAAACATAAACATCTCCAAACATGAATTTAAGACACTATTACAAAAAATAACCATCTCATTGCTTAAACATCTCCAAACATAAAATCCTACATAAACATCCAAGACATTGTTACAAACAAAAAAATCTCCAAACATAAACATCTTACATAAACATTGTTACAAACATAACGATCGCCAAGCATAAATATCCTACATAAACATCCAAGACATTGTTTCAAAAATAAACATCTCCAAACATAAACATCCTACAAACATAAACATCTTATATAAACATCCAAGACATTGTTTCAAAACTAAACATCTCTAAACATAAACATCCCACATAAACATCCAAGGCATTGTTTTAATAATGCTCCACTAATCCATTTTTGAAACCATTACTTGAAGCCACTCCACTCTTCATTCTTCCTTAAGATGCAAGAAGAATTCACCATTATCGACATCTTTAAAAAATGTTGTAGCTTTGACAATGTCTTCAACTGGAAAAAAATCACACACTTGGTTAAATGTAGTGACGCATTCTCCTATGGTATATTTTTTTTCATCTACTTGATTCATCCTTACAGCACTAATACCGATCAGTCTCATTGCGACGCATATCTAGAGGTGAGCACAAGCCTGGGGTAAAACCCGCCCCGAAATAAATAAGAATTTTTCCCAGAATCTATTAAATTGAAATTTAATTTGGTAAGCAGTGAAATTTTGGGAAATTGTGAAGTGTTAATTAATACAGATTAATTAAGTTTTAATTAATCTAGATTAATTATTGAGAAAAAACAGATAAATATTCAAATCCCGGGAAAGGTAGATCTGGTCGGGGACTGAGACAGCCCCGTGATGAGACAATATGCCCGTGATGAAGGAATTGACTAAAAGCCGATATTCTCAGATCCGATCCGACGAGAGAGCGGACCAGGTGATATTACAAGCTGTACCCGGGTACACTTTGGAATCATTGACCCGATATTTCCTGGATCTCGGTTGGACCCCGATTTGGACTCCGTGGTCCCACTATTGGGCATGTGAGGCTAACGGAACCCCGTGGTCACATAGTACGCACGTAAAGCTACAGTGGCGAAGATATTTTAATTTAAAGTATTATGATTATAATATTTTATACTAAAATATATTATTATATAAGTATTGTTAATGAAAAAGAGGGATTTTATAAATCTTTCTTTCTCCCTCTTGTTCGTTTCCCCGACCTCACTTTGCCATACTCCCTTACCCTCTCTCTCGTACTCCACGATCGGCCCGATCCACGGGGATCGAGGCGAGATGAGTGCATCCGCATGGTGAGCCCTCCGCCCGTGAGCAACCCGCCGGCGATCACTCACGCGCGCGTCCGCGCGCAGGGCTACCGTCCGTCCTTTTCCCCTTTTCGGCGTGATCCGGCGGCGAGGAGAACCGGCGTCACCCTAGCGGCCGCCACCAACCACCCCGGCCACGATCCACCTCCGGCCAAGCCTTCTTCTCCATCCCGACGAAGCCCGTGGAGTTATGGACCAGATCCGCAAACCTTGGTCGCGGACCAACTTGGACGAAAACCAGCGAACTCCAACAGCACCGACGAGCAACTGAAACCTTTGGAAATCAGGTGGGAGTTAATTGGGTTGATGTTTAGGATGTTAATTGCAGGAATTGATGAATTAAATTGGGGGAAAGGTTGTGAATGGAATATTGAGTTTGATTGGTGGTTTAAGAGTGAAATGACTCGATTGTTAGTTCCGAACACATGTATGTATAAAATGAATGGTTATGGAGAATGGTTATATTAATATCGGGGCCCTCAAAATAGAGGAGGTGCTGCCGAATTTTTGTAGAAAATCTTAAGTATTAATACTTGATTATATTCTCCATGAACTTGATAGTGTTTATGTGTTGAAAGAAAGCATATTAGAAGCCCTAATTCATGCTAAGGATAGAGATGAGTATATCTCGTATTAAGTAGAAGTTCATATCTTCGTATTAATTATTCATGTTGAAGACATAGAATTCATGATGAGTAAAGCGATGCCTAAGAGAGGGATCTTAAGCACATTGGAGAACTCTTGATGGGTTCGATTTCAAACATTGTGCTAATAAAGATAAATATTTTGTATTCTCTTGATTGGTGGTTTATAGACCCTTTTTGAACGTATACGTTACTTAGAAAAGAATTTGATTTCTGTATTCATATATATAGATATGAAGTATTATGAAACTGAAAGTTTCAATCCATCTACTAGATCCGATTGGATCGTGAGATGCTGACGAGGATCGAGATTTGCTTCTAGCCGGGTAGGCTCATACGAGGGTTTGTGAGTATTCCTTCCTCCTACCTTGCTTATGATTTTGTGCTCTTATTTCCTTGAGATGTTTCCAATACATATTCGAGTTGAGTATCCTCATATGTGTTGGCTTTACGTCTCAAGAAGATATTTGTTTTCATGTTTTTATATGCGTATTTGAGTTGAGTCGCTCCTTAAATACGTATTGGCTTCCGATCTCGACGAGATCACTTATTATTATATATTCGAGATGTTGCTGCCTTGGATATATACGTGTACCTATTGTTAGGTATTCATACTAGCAATCTCTTACATACAAGCATGATACATCCGATAGAGACTCGGTCAGAGAGTGTATTTTCTGACCATGTATACATGATTGATATAGCGCTATCCGGCGTAGACCAGAGATGACATCTGGAGTATATCATATGATATTGGAGGTATCATAGTATGATATATGCCAGGAGATTGAGTACATTTGTGGATTCATTCACATTCCAGAGACTTGTTATTTGCTTGTGATTTTGTTTCACTTGCATATTTGTACTTGCTTTATTCTGCTCTTTGCTTATGGCTTTAGCCACCTTTATTATTTTTTTCTAGTGATCCTACTAAGCATTTTTTTGGCTCATGCACTTGATTGATGTTTTCTCAGATGACGACGAGGAGTAGGGTCCGGCCAAGACGAGGATTTACCTAGTGGCTAACTCGACTTGTTATATTTCTCTTGAGGTCTGCGTACCTCCTTTCATTTGTGTGTGTATGTGAGACTTGTATTCTCTTTATTGTATGGACTACTAGTGGTGACTTGGCTAGATCCTTATATGGGTCGTGTAGACCTTGTAACATATTTGTACGGAGTTGTGTAAACTCCCTTCCTTTCACTTTTATAAATTTCGTTGTGTTATCTATCTCTGGATATTGATTATTATATAGGATCTCTGAGGCCTTGCTCCTGGATGGGGACTCATCCCTGTTTGGGTGTAGCCCGGTCATCCCCACTTTCGGTCAGGGTTGAGGGGTGTGATCTGAGGTTTTAACCTCAAACCGCTCCATAAACCTCCAGCCGGGCGGGAAAATCGTAACCGCCCACTGGCGAAGGGGTCGATTACGGGTCCATTAAAATCAAACCCGTGACCCGACGGTTCTACCCACCGGGTCAGACAGGTTGAACCGGTGGGTTGGTGACCAAATTGGGGCCCAAAACCTGGGCCCCAATTTGGTCACCATTGGTGACATCACCAATGGCTATGTCAGCCATTGGTGTCCAATGACTAATATAGTCGTTGGTTTTTTATTTTTATTTTTTCTTTTAATTTTCTTAATTATATCTATATAAACTATATATACTGTTCCCTTGCTATGCTATACCTCTCTTTCAATCTCACACCAAACACTCCATTCTCTCTTAATTTCTCAAGTTTTCAATTCTCTCAACAATTCTCTTCATTAGTTCTGCTTACCCAAGAGAAATGGCATCACGTGGTGGAAGCTCGAAGGGAAGTGGCATTGTTGGTTCGGCCTCCTTGCCTACTCAAGAGAGCAATGAATGGCAAGAGTATGAAAGTGTAGCTGACGAACCGACATCGTCTACTACGCCTTCAGAGACTAGAGGAACAAATCCCACTACAGAAACAATGCCAAAATCCGATATTTTTAAAGTCCATTTTACAAAAGTGTATGATAATAATGGTATTATAATTGATGCTAAATGTAAGTATTGTTCTTCTAAATTTGAGCATAGCAAGGGAGGAGGGTATGACACATTTGCTAGATATATGGAGAAGAAGCATCCGGACAAGCTAGGAAATCTTCGGAATCAATCTCAAATTGGATTCGCCATAGACGAAGGTACGGGTTCCACTCTTCTTTATTTATGTTTTCTCAACCAAGATACAAGGATAAAATCATGGAGACAATGTCTTTGGAGCACTTGCCATTCAACTTTGCGGAGCGCCAAGTGCAGAGTGCATCAATGAGACATTGCAACCGGCATGCAAAAAGTTATCAAGGAGGACGATTCGAAGAACGATCTTCAAACAATACAAACATGGTAAAGAACAACTCTGTGAGTATTTTCGGGCTTGTACCTCCTCTGTTTCTTTATGTTCTTATATATGGACCGATGTATTCCATGAAAATTCTTTTATGGGTATTACAGTACATTGAATTGATGACTCGTGAAATATCCAAAGCAAGTCATTGGTTTTAGGTTATTCAACGAAGTCTCTGCATCAATGATAATATTTATAGGATGATTCGTGGGATCATCGAAGAATATGGTTTGAGTTTTAAAATTTTTTCATTTCATTTGATAATGCCTCTGCTAATACGGCCTCGATTAGACCTTTAAAAGAATAATTGAACCTTCATGCGGGGGAAAATATTTCCATATTAGATGTGCTTGTCATGTATTGAACTTATGTGTGCAAACAGGACTAGAGTCACTAAAACAATTCGTAGGACCAATTAGGAATATAGTATCATATATAGGAAGGAACATGACATTGATGAAACAATGGGGTCGTTATTGTAGAGCAAATAACATGACACCCAAAAAATTCCTGAAAGACGTTAAAACTAGATGGAACTCTACCTATAGGCTTCTTAATGCGATATTTCCTTATAAGACATTGTTGACTGCTTTTGTTAATGAAGCTTTGCCTGGTTTTAGTTTATTTGAATATCAATGGAATATTTCTACTAGAGTTATGGATTTGTTTTTTGTGTTTAATACATGTACAAATTTATTTTAGCAAGTTTATTTTCCCACCGCACATTTATTTTTATATGGTGCTGTTGATGTTGTTGAACAAATGTGGAAGTTTAGATTAGATGCTCAATTGGTTATGGGCCTTGTAGAGATGAAGGCAAAGTGCTTGAACTATTATAAAAATATGCCTCCTATTGCTTTAGTTGCATTTGTTTTAAATCCTAGGCAGAAATTAGAAGGTTTAAATGCATATTTAGAAGCTTATTATAAGTTCTTAGGGTTTAATGGAGATCAGGGTTCTCAAACATGGGCCATGAGTGAGTTAGAGACTCAATGATATGGACCGGGGCCTGACATTTATATGAATGTTAGTGTAATTGTTAGTGAAGTTAGGTCACAACTTTTTGAACTGTATGAGAACTATTGCTCTCGTTATGGTCATATAGTTCCACAAGTTGCAACTGAGGCGGTAGGAAAGTCTAGCAGTGGTGAGGGAGAATCATTTCGACAAAGGCAAGCTTATACAATGCGAGAGGCCTAATTCGTATTTGAATACAACCTTCCAGTTCTCTGAGGACGAGAATGTAGATATGACTTTCAACATTCTTCATTGGTGGTAAGGTAATGGAAATCCGTATCCTATTCTTTCATTACTTGTAAAGGATATTTTTGCGTGCCCTATGTCTACAGTAGCGTGCAAGCAGACTTTCAATGCATGTAAAAACATGTTGGATTCAACATGTTCCCAGTTGTCGGCACCAAACATTGAAATTCAAGTTTGCACAAATGATTGAAAGTGTGCACAACGATGACAACAAGAAGCAGAGATGGGAAGTCCAAAAGTGAGTGACTTCTTCTTTCACTCACCGATAACATGATGAGCATAACAACGGCCTCTGATACTGAGCAAGAGCCAGAACCTGACGCCGACGAATAGGTAAGTGGGTGACAACTCCAGTCCAGTTTAAGGTAAGAGAACTATGTTGGCTTTGATTCCTCTTACACCCAAGAGGATATGTAGGCAACTTAATTCGATAGGTAAACTAATTAAGTGCAAGCCGTAATTATAATGTTATAGTTTTTTTTTTTTTTTTCATTTTTCGCATTCTATTTCTATATATCATATAATCATAATATCATTATATTACAGTTTTCAATTTTTTTCTTCATTTTTCTCATTTTATTTCTATATCATAATATCATAGTTTTTTTAAAAAAATAAGTTACATTTTAATTTTCTTTAAAAAAAAATGAAAACTATGATATTGAACAACTATGATATTATGATTCATAATATCATAGTTTTCAAAAAAAAAAAATTCATTTTCATATTTTATCTCTATATCATAATATCTTAGTTTTTTTTAAAAAAAAAAATTACAATTTTTGATATTTTTAAATTACATTTTATTCTTTTAAAAAAATTGAAAACTATGATATTATGATTTATGATTCATAATATCATATTATCATATATCATAGTTTTCAATTTTTTTTTTTAACATTTTCTCATCCTATTTCTATACATAAAATCATAGTTTTTTTTTTAAAAAAAAAATTTTATATCATTTTTCTATATTTTTTAATATATATTTTAATGAGATCAGATAATTTAGATTATATATTGAAAAAATTTAAAAGCAGGTGGGTTGGCACGTTAACCCGATGGGTTAGGGCGGAGCCAGCGGTTCTCTGATATAATGGTCAGATTGGGATTCACGGGCCACTTTCGAAGGTGACTGTGACTCACGGGTCCGGCGTGTCAACCCGGCCCGGCGGGCTAGTCTTGTAGCGGGCGGTTAGGTTGGACTTTGGCACGCGGGAACCGACAAGTCGAGGCTCAGCGTAGTTTGGTTAACCAGCCCGTGCCCACCTCTACGCATATCTACATATTGTTCTATGAATGCCTCTTGTACATTTTTCCTCTTTTGGATCCTTCTTTCCCTTTCCCTTTCATTACCTAAACTTTGAGGCTGTGAAATGAGCGGTTAGGTGCATGGAGATTCCACTTGCGTAAAGTCACAACCCTCGTCCTCTATTTCAAGTGTAGACAATGATTGAATGGGATCATTTGGAGCAGGAATACTTGGACATGGAGTGTCCATTGGTGCATTATCAATGTTTGCATAATATTCTACACCATGAGAGCGTCTTCCTTCCGTATATCTCCCTATATAATGAATGAATAATTGATTAGAAAATTTTGAAATCTTATGAGTAAACATAAGTAAACAACACATGTTTACCCTCATAAATCTCCTGCAATTGTATGAAATATGGAAATGGTCTTTGATGCCATCTCCTTGCTTCTTTATTTCTCTTCATATTATGACAAAAATAAGGTAAAGAAAAATTTTGTATATAGCTCATTGCTAATGATATAAATATATATACCTCAAGTGAGTGGTGCCCAAAACATCATCAGGGCTGATACCATGTGTTTTCATGATCCCATCCAAACCCACTTAATTCAGAAAACCCCTTCAGAAGCTTGTAGATTTTCTTCATCTCTTGCTCTAATTCTTTGACTTGGATAACACTGTAGTTCATATTAGGGAATTTATTACCCATGTCGCGCCAAATTTTATTTCACGCCTCTTTGGTCCATCTATTTTGTGAGCGATATGCTGGAACATTGTAATCACCCAATAACTTGACTAAATGAGCCCTATGACTTTCATTCTATTTAGCTCTTACTTCTGTCTTTTCTTGATTTGCCATATGTTCTGAAATTGGTAACCAACAATAGATATAAACAACACCATTTACGGTATAGGTATCCAACAAATAATATATAATGAAGTATATAGACCAGATATGTAATGAAGTCTATAGACCAGAGGCCAGAACCTAATAGGTATCATGTACAAATATGCCATGAATATATTTCAGTTAACTGAAACACACTATAGACATGTTATCTCTGCAGAAATAATAGAGTAATAACAAATAACAAATATTTCAAATTCAGGTATGTTTGATTCGTCAGCACATGTATTGTTTAGGGTAAGTTTGCCAACATGACAACACATCTAGGTGGTAAATGATAAATTCCACCATTTGTAATCCAAAAAGAATCCATGGTGTTTGTTTCAAAGAATCTTTCTAAGTAGAGGGAAAGATAGACCAGTCAAAGAGAAGTTCAAAATAAAAGCCATTCAATAAGAGCTTTTCCCTCTCTCTCTCTCTCTCTCTCTCTCTCTCTCTCTCTCTCTCTCTCTCTCTCTCTCTCTCTATACAGATGATAAGCAAGCTTTTCAACAAGAGGCAAACTTGTAGAGTTGACATTTTAATTAGCATAAGGAGATCAAAACCATGAAAGTGAACAGCTTTCTTAAAGTCTAAATTATGGATAAGAACTACAACTCTTGCCTCAGCAACAAGAGCACAAAGGCATGAACAATGAACTTTTGCTCACATCCTTCAAAAAATAAACCAAATTTATAAAGGTATAAACTTAGAGCATCACCATGGCCATGATCAACCAGTAGATTCCTCGAAACCCATATCCAATATCAGATTAAAAAACAAAACTTTGAATGCAAACCCAGACCTTTGTTCCCAAGTTCAAATAAAAAATGCAAACCAAAATCTTAAAAAAAAACAAAAAAAAAAACAAAAACAAAACCAAACGCCCAAATGATTCAATATACGACCAAATAAATACAACCCACATGAACACTGCCCAAATAATTCAACAATATACAACCACAGACATCTCTAGAGCTAAATACTGGATTTTTAACATAAATTCTGCAGATAATTTAAACACAAATTCAAAATCAAGAACTAGGGTTTAGTAAAATAATACCAGAATCAATATCAACGGGAGGAATCGAGAAGGCTTCGCGGCGGTCTTCCCTGGAGTAGATGGACTAAAGTCGAGCGAGGGGGATGTAGAGGCCGCAGGGTCGGACTCAACGGGGGAAAAGAGTGTTGGACCACGAAGTAGCTTCCAGTAGAGAAGAGGCTGCTCGCTGGCCGAGGAACAGGAAAAAACTTGGCTATGGATCTCGCCGGCTGGTGAAGAGGTTTGTCACCTGCTGGAGCAAACTCGTGAAGGAGGAGCTTACAGTCGCTCTTGAATGAAGGACGCTCGCAACAAACAAAGGAAAAAAAAAAGAGGTTAGACCAAAGTTACAGATTACTATCGTATTCACCTATTTCAAAGTTATTTTTCATGTAAAAAGGGTAACCAAACGGCCCTTAAGGTATATTTCATAGTAATGGTTCCATAGTAATGGGGGCCATTACTATGGAATATAGGTGCATCCAAACAGGCCCTTAGAGATATCTAATGGTTGAATGAAAGGTTGTCTGCCTTGGGCCGATTTAAAAATTATGTATATATTTTTATATTTTTAATTAAATTTATAAATTTTTAAAAATTAAATGTGCTAGTGGGCTGGAACGGGCTGTCAAACCTAGTGCTAGGCCCGCTCGGTATAGACAGTGCTGAGTCTAGCTTGTGCCATTCCGTGCGGGGCCGGCATGAACGCTATCCCAAGCAGACAAAACAGAGTAGGTTTGTCAAATGATCAAGTTGTTTATGAGCAGCTCGAGATCGACTTTGTAAAAGCTCGAGCTCGGCTTGGAATTTCGAGCTTGAAATTAATTTCGGGCGAAGTCCCGGGAGACTCGTCGAGGCTTTCGACTCCTCAAAATTTAATATTAATATATTTATATATATAAATATTAATATATATTAATATATAATTAATATATGAATAAAATATTTAATATTAGTATTAATATATAATATATATAATATAAACAATTAATTTATATATAAGTTTTTAATTTCGAACTAAATCGAGTCGAACTCGAGATTTCAAAATTATAAGGGATAATTACGGTACAGTCCTTGGAATTTAGATTCTTCCTTTTCAGTCCCTTTGGCAAAAAAAAACATATTTTTCAGTCCTTTCATTTTCAATTAATTACTTCTTAGTCCCTCCTGTTACTTTACCTATTAACTTTTTACAAAAACCCGAAATTGCCCTTGTACTTGCCACCCAAAATCTCCTTTTTGCTGAAAAGACAGGTTGCTTTTCAGTCCTTCCTTTTTTCAATTAATTAGTTTTTAGTCCCTCTCACACTGCAGCTATGTGCTTTCTGGCTTGGAAGAGAAGGATAGTAAGCATGGTTGTGAGATTCCTAGATCCATAAGCATGGCCCACACATAAGCATGTCCCCGTTCATGCGTTCGTCTTGCAATCCAACAAATCATAGTAATAACAACGTGAGCCACTGCTAAATGGTGCAATCGTTGCAATCTCATGAAAGGAGCTTCCAATATTTCCCGAATCAAAACAATTTTAGCCAACATATTATCTTCACCGGCCATCTAAACATAAAAGGTTATAGATTATAATGTAAGTTAAAGATAAAAGGAAAAAGATGTTGAGCATTGACATTAAATACTAGAATCAAATAAAATGTCCCACAAACATATCTAATAAAATGTCCCACAAACATATCTAATAAAATTAAATTCAGATTCCAGGCCAGGAATTCTTGGTGAATTGATTTTCTGTTCTTCCTACAATATATCATCTGGAATCTACATCAAAAGCAAGACCAAGGAAATAACATTGTAATTCAAACCACAACACAAGATAACAGCCCATTGAAATGATCATGATTAGTACTAATAAGCATAAAGAACTACATAGAAAAAAAAAATGACTTCAGAAACTTAATTTGCAGGAATTCATGGGGAATAATTTTCTATTCAGCCTAAATATATCATATCATCTAGAATCTACACCACAAGTAAGACTAAGAAGAAAAATTGTACTCAAAACCACAACACTATATGCTGGAGTGAAATGAGATGAGAACCAAATAAATAATTATCCCATACCACCACTTAGCATTAAGAAGAGTCATATAAAATGAAATATAGCACTAGATGTCATGATCAAATACCAGTAACCAGGCCACAAAGGACATCAATACACAAACAAAACCATGAATATTCTCTTGTTGATGTTGTTAATATCTATTTAAAGTCATAACAAATAATAGTTAATATGAAATCAAGAAATTATCTGAATTTGACTGTCCCTACACGGGCCCTATAAAATGTCTCTCAAATAAAAGATAACTCAAAGGAGACTTCCAGACCTCGGTAGCTCCTAAACAGTCTCCTTTGCACCAGCCCCTAAACCTCGGGATCTGTAACAGAAAGAAAGAACAAGTGTGTGAGCTTTCGAATAGAAAGCCCAGTAAGTACCCCTGCGAGGTCACGAAGACAAAGAGCCATGTCAAATAAAAGGGGCTACACCCCCAAGAAAACACAACTCTAGGAGTCTACCACAAGAAAAGACAACGTTACGACCCCTAATAACAGAAGCCCTCAAGCTCTGCGTTGAGTTTCAAGATAACTCAAGGATCACTCCCGGTCAGCGTAACCGGCTATGCACTGTAAACACGACCCTCCGGTCGTAAGTCGGTAGTACCACCCTCGTATGTGTCGACACGGTCAGTGTATCACTCTCACTGACTGGTAGGACAACCAAAGCATCGCCTCTCTTGCATGGCAAGCAGAAATGCCGGGGTATCCTGTCCCTGATCATTTCCCTATCAGAGCCCCCACGCTCCACTGAATCCGGGCAGTAAACCCACAATAATGCAGGGATATCAACATCCCGAAAACACTCATACATGCTCAATAGGAATGAAAGCAAATAAAATTGCATGTACGAAAATCAATAAAGCAACCATAGCAAAGCCAAGAAAAACTCCGAAGAGTGGGTTCAAGGCAAGTGTACATACAGAAATTGGAAACCCAGTGTCTCTAAGTCTCCACAAGTGTATCTGATAATAGAGTTTCTATTAGAGCCAAAATTCTAATAAAACCCTATGTCCCTAAATGCTCATGCATAATTCTCTCTCTCTCTCTCTCTCTTCCTATGGACCATAGTCCAGACAAATGATTCGCACTCGACATTTCATAGAGTTTTTATTTCTCTTTTCCCAGACTTAGAACTATAGATTGACTCTCTTCTTATTCTAGTCATCCTGGAAAACATCCTCATAGAGTTTAAGATACTATTTGATCGAGTCTAACCACTTAGAGCTTATTGGGCCCACTCTTGCGAACTAGCAAGCCCATTGGTCTTGGACCCTCACATAAATAAAAAGGCCATCAACAATACTAGAGGCCTCTCATGGCTTAGTGGTTAGAGCTTGACTATGCTAGTTGGGGGGTTATAGGTCCGAATTCCACCCCTTGCATCATTCTTTTCTATTTATATATATATATATATATATATATATATATATATATATATATTTGAAATCAGATTCTCTCAACCAGCCCAATTTAGTTGGATTTACTGTTAGTCCCCATTAGACCCAACAAACTTCAATGATTTAATTAAATCATTTATCTTGTAATTTAGAACCCAAACCTTGTCACTTTAATTTAATTTAATCATTGATTTGATTAAACTTGGCATGTTACATGAATTAATTTAATCACCTAAATACTTAGGTAATAAATCAATTAATCATCTTAATCAAGCTAACCATCAACTTGGTTAGACCTAACCCTTTAAATCAATCTAAGGGGTCAAGTTCAAGCACCTACTTGATACATTTCTTGGGTCTAATAAACCAAGCTTAATTAGTTAAATCACCTTAATCAGATAATACTTTCCACCTAAGCTTTTAAAAAAAATATTAACTGATTAATTATTTATTAATTAGATTCCCTTAATCAAATAATATAGTCAACCTAAGTTATTAATATTATTAAACTGATTAATGTGTAATACTATACTAAGTTAGTTTAAAGATAAATAAATTAATCTTTTATTTATTTATTTATTTATTTTTTCTTCTCTCCCGGTACGTCCACTTAGGAACCCACCACCGAAAGGAAGACCATTTCCCGTGCCTGAAGGCCTCATCACCGGGGCTTCCTGCAGCAACCTTCGTCTCGGCCTTTGAAACTGGTTGTGCACACCGGCAACCTCCAATTCCTTCTCCCCGTCATGCCACCACTCGCGGTTGAGTTTAACAACTCCGGCGAGCTCGAAACCTCACTACTAATGTATCAAACCTAAAATTGAACCCTGGAAAACAATTATACCTGAGTTTCGGTCCTCCTGGTGGTGTTAGCCACGGCGATGTTCCCCGGGGCAGCTTTTCTCTTCTCTGATCTCCTTCTCCGGCGAAGCCTTCCGTTCTCGCAGTGCACTTCTCCCCCTCGCTTGGAGACGGGGGGCTATTCTTATAGGGCTCAAGGGAAGCGAAAAGCGCCGGTCCCTCGCCCGTAACGGCCGGAGAAGGTAGCGAGACGGTCGTCGGCGCTCGCAGCCGTTTCCGGGAATGGCGCGGCCGTTGCAGAGGGGGCGCGGCCTGCCTCGGGATCGGGTCTCGTCGATGGACGGTGGTGATCATCGCGATCTAATCCAACTGCCTCAATTAAATTTTTAATATCTCGTGATTAAACTCTCTCCTACTCAATGACCAAGATTTGCTTGGGATTGGACGGTCAGATCGTGGGTTCGTGCCTCGCATCAAGCATCCTAAGGACGGACGCTCCGTGATCTGCCATGTGGCCTCTCAGATCTATTATCAATCCCTTGCGATTAGCCCTGATCTGGATGAACGCATCTCAGCGCGCCACATGGCTACATAGATCGTCTAATAATGCTCCAGAATCAGCTCTAATCTGAGATAAATTTAATCTCAGCTGTCCCTTACATTCTATTAGAGTTTTCTCTTCATGTTTGCACAGAAGTCCACGAACTTTTTTAATTTATGATTAGGTCCTTTTCCTGTGAGAGAGACAAACTTCTGTTAGGTCCCTCACTTTTAACTATTTACCAACTGGTCCCTGCAGAGCTCTTTTAACTTTAATTTCCATATAAATTATATTAATCCCTCCTTAATCAGTTAATCAAACATCTCTAGTAGCCAAAGAACTAATTAAAATCATAACATTATTTAGAGGGAATATTAGAATTTTTTTATAAAATTCTCGGATTTTACACATTTGTCAGCTCCCTGATAGTTCGATCTTGAATGTAAGGCACCGACCTGAATTCCGGGACCTCGAGAACGTAAACAGATCGGTCTTACCCAAGTGGAGACAAGCCCCACCCAAGTACAAGGCCTAAATAATCAAGCAGATATCAAGTAATAACCAAAAGTTCCAATAAAAATAATCAATATCCTCAGGATAATCACAGCGGAAATAAAAATAAATCATAAAGGGTCCATATGCTTACCCTCTATCCAGGGTCCCAAATAAAATGCTCACACAGAAAACAAAAAATAAAGAGATCCTCCGACCTCAGCAAAATCCTACCCCGACTCTCGTACGTCCTTGAGCTTGAGTCACCTACTCCTCAGGACTTGAAATGAGAGAAGGAAAGTGTAGTGAGCTTTCGAATGGAAAGCCCAGTAAGTACCCTGCAAGAATATCAAAATCCAAGAATCATCAAGCAACGGGGCTACACCCCATAGTAACAGATCCTAGGAGTCTACAACAAATATCTGCAACGGTATGACTCCTATCCAGCATTAGCCCTCGGGGCTCTAGAAGAGATTTCCAAAAAAAAAAAAAAGAGCTCCGCAACAATCCCTTGGACAGTAACAAAGCCTCGGGCTGCACACGACCCTCCGGTGTGCCTCGGTAGAGCCACCTCTCCACGTGTCAACACGGCCAATGAACCAACCCTACTGACAGGCAAGATAACCAAAGTATCATCTCTCTGGCATGGCAAGCTGAAACTCCAGGGTGTCCCGTCCCTAAACATTCCCCAAACCGGAGCCCCCACGCTCCACTGAACAGGGCAGAAGAACAAACTCAGTTGGCGCATACCTCCCGGCCAGCACACAAGACCATGTGCCCATGATCAAGTGTCGGCCCACGGGTGGGTAAGCCCAACAGAGCATTCCAGACAAGCAAGCAGTAACATCACTACCACAAGCACATCAATCATACACATACGAGGAAAGAGAGCAAAACAAACATGTATGTGCATGCATCCAAGAAAAGTAGATACCACAAAGAAGATGCTAACTAATAGCATTCATCAAAACAAGAAACCCATATAATGGGTAGCAGCGAGGCAAGAGTAACTTACCTATTATCGCAATCCAATCAAACGACTCGTATCTGCCTCGATGAAGCTCCACGCTCATCGTCGATATATGGTAAGCATTAATCCAAACTCAATATATGCATGAGTGTTCATTAATATCATCACCTATAACACATGCAACTAAATGGGCCCGGCCCACTAAATGAACTCAACTCAATCACCCATAAGCATACCATGCTCTAATAAACCTTGGCCCAACTTAATGTATTTTGGCTCATTAAAACCCAACTCAATTCTTTAATTAACTTAACTACTTAATTAATTAAAACATCTCCCTTAAATGAGCCCATAAACATAATTCATTTATCCTCCTCCTTTATAATTTAACAGGCCGGACCATAAGGCCCAATTAAAACAACTCAAATAATATACCCACATATGTTCATACTTGTATAAATTCACAAATGATTGAATATAACTTCAAATCAACACTTAATCCACAAGTAAACCACACTTACTAACCTCAATTAAATCCCTTATCCACAACTTAGCAGGCCGGCCCAAAAGTTCATTTATCAACCAAACCACAACCTCTTATCAACTACTCATCATCAAAACCCAACTTGGGTCTAACTTACTCAAATAACATCAACTCAACCTATTAGCCAATTTGGCAAACCCAACCCTTTTACTATAATTGACTAAATCAACCCAATGGACTTAAATTAGCCCAACTCAATATCAAACTTGTTGAAACCCAACCAACAACCAACTTCTTTACTAATGCCATCCTTTAATCCACAACCATCCAACAACTCCTTTGCAAGCCAATACTACCCTTTGTATCTGTAAAATCCAAGGATTTTATGGAAATAAAAACATGCTTAAATTCTTTTTTAAATTGGAATATTAGAGGAAATTTTCCTAAGGAATTAAATGGGAAAAAGTGGAAATTTATAGGCAAAAACCCTAACTAGGGTTAATGGAGAGTCCGGAGGACCTTTTGGTAATTTTAAAAATACCAAGGACAAAAAGTGAAATATCCTCTCTCACAGAGAAGGGACTAAATTGTAAATTAAGAGAAACTAGGGACTTCAGGAAAATATTCCAGATAAAAACATAAATAGAATGAAGTGGACGGCTGAGATTATATTATCATAGATCGCAACTGATCGCGGAGCATTATTAAGGCTCAGATGGAGCCACGTGTAGGTCTTAGAACAGATCCATCAGATGGAGTTATGGATCCGAGGCGGTGGGATAGGCTCACGTGAGAATAACCTCACGGTGGGGATGGTTGTGAACCGTCCATCTTCGATTGTCTCTGGTTCGAGGTGACGAGAAGGAATCAGGCCGTTGGTTGAGGGGCTAATCTTGGACGTTCATCTTAGATAATGACGGATACGAGGCATGCTGTCATAATCGGGACCGTAGAAATCAATCAAGCGATCTCTGGCGTCCATCCGCGAGAGTTACGATCCCGAGGCAGCGCCAGCTTCTTCCTCGGCCGCCAGAAACGCCGTGCGCGAGCCCCGCCCTCTTCCGGCAGTTACGCGCGTGGAAACCGGCCGTTGGCCGGCGAGGTGGTTTCGAACGGCTGCCCGTTCACCTGGCCACCTGGAGCCTATAAAAGGGGGCCCCTGTCCCACTGCCTCAGTACACCAACGAATACTAGGGAAAGAGATTTCGGCGAGCTTGGTCGGAGAAGGGGATTCCGGCCGTGGGGGAGTTTCTGTCGCCACCAACATCACCAGAAGAACCGGAACCGAGGTAGGAACCTTCTCCCGGTTTTAATTTCATGTTTGATGCCTTTGAGCTATAGTTTAGAGCTCGCCGGAGAGGGTGAGTGTAGACGCGAGTGGAGCGGCACCGGGAGGGGGAGAATGGTGGTATTGATGTACGCAAAGGAACAGTGAAGCTGAGAGGAAGCTCTGGGTACCCTTTGCAGGCGAAGGGAGCTCTCGGGTGATGAGTTGCCATCTCCGGTGATCTCCTCTGGTGAAGCTCGGACAGAGGAATAAGGAGGTGCGGACAGGGAGGAATAGGGCCTGGAAACGGGTCCCGGATGGGAGGAAAGCTTGGAGCAAAGGGAGCTCGGCCAATGCACCCCTCCGGCGATGTCAACGGGACTCCGACCGGTCATGGTCGCAATAGAGGTAGAAGAAGATAGGAAATAAAAAAAAAATTAATTTAAAAGTTATTGTTTTATTGAAACAGTAACTTAGGGATGATTAATTAAAATAACTTTAGTAGTGTGACAAATTATTAGATTGGTTAATGATTTGAAACCATGGTGTGACAAAATCAATTTAATAAATTAACTAGAATAGTTAAAATGATTTAAGAGCTTTGATAAGATTTTTAAAACCTTGGTGGTGTGACAAATTTAATCATCCAAATTAATTTGGTTTAATTAAAGATTAATTGACTAAGTGAAGGCAATAATAATTAGACCTATGAGTTGGATTGAGTTGGCTCTACTCATGAGTTGGGTCCCCAGTTGTGATTTAACACCTTTAAACTAATCAATGTACTTGATTAGGTTTATTACTCAATTAAGTTTAGACTTGGATATTCTAAGGTTATCAAATTGGGCTTGAGCCCAATAGTAATGGGCTCGAATAACTCACTAAAACAAATTTTTATTATTAAGTAATAAGAATAAAATAGAGGGTAAGAACAATGGATGTTGGTAGAGGAAACTAGGTCCTAGGTTACTCAAGTAACAGAATAGGGCCTTAAACCTTAGAGACATAATTACTCAAATGAGTAAAGTGCCCTTCCTTAGTTATAAAGGACTAAGGTAAAGCTAAGTTGTTTTAATGGGCTTAGCAAATGGGCCCAATTTGAATAAAAATGACAAGAGTTGACCAAGTAGGGTTTAGACTCGACAAATAGAGTAAAGTTGACTAGGTTTGACCCGGATAGGGACTTAGTCAACTAAAGGACATGGAAACAGGGGAAAAGGGACCAGAAACCCGAGAGGTGGTCATTAAGACCCGTTAGTGGGCCTAGGCCCAACAAGAACGATAGGCATGCATGCGTAATTAGAAACATAGGGATTTATTGAAATCTTGACTCTAATAGGGCCTATGTATGCCAGATACTCTCGGGGAGTTGTAAGGCACTCCAGAGGATACTAGGAAGACTTCTAGTTCCAACAAGAGGTAAGTACACTTGCCTCGTTCCTACCCGGTTTCGGGTTTTCTTTGGACTTGCTTATGCCATGTTTGCTTATGCTTATTGATATCATACATGCGTCCTAGTCTATTTTAAATATCTGTTAAGCATGTATGTTATTTTTGGGATGTTGGTATCCTTGTTACTTGAGGTCTACTGCCCAGATTCAGTGGAGCGTGGGGGCTCCGATAGGGAAGTGTTTAGGGACAGGACCCCCTGGCATTTCTGCTTGCCTTGCCAGAGAGGCGACTCTCTGGTGGTCTTACCCGTCAGTGGGCATGGTACGCTGACTGTGTTAACACGTATGAGAGGTAGTTCTACCGATTTGCGACCGGAGGGTCGAACGACCAGAAGGTCGTGCTTACAGCAAGTAGCTGGATATACTGGCCGGGAGTGATCCTTGAGTTTTCTTTGAAACTCATCACAGAGCTCGAGGGCTTCTGTCATCAGGGGTCGTACCTTTGGATTGTTCTGGTAGACTCCTAGGGTTGTATTTTCTTGGGATTGTGACCTCATTGTTTGACATATTGTTTACTTATGTCTTTGTGTCCCCGCAGGGGTACTTACTGGGCTTTCCATTAGAAAGCTCATGCATTTTTCTCTTTCTCTCTTTTACAGATTCCGAGGTCTAGGGGTGGCACTGGAGAGAGATTGACTAGAAGAGATCATTAGGAGATCCGAGGTCTGGGGGTCTTCTTTATCTTTTATTTTGTGAGCTGTTTACTTTCTGTAGTACCCGTATAGGGACCAGACTTTGTATAGGGCCTATTGATCCTTATGATTCTATGTTCCTTTGAACTTGAGTTTATTTTATATTATGGATTGTTATCTGTTGTATCACATTTAGGCCTTGTATTTGAGTTGAGCTTGACTCTGCTTGAGTAGTGGCCTGCGTTGCTGATGCTTTCGAGGTCCCGGGATCCGGGTCGGGCGTAACAATATCCTTCTCAGGGATCCAACAACCAAGCATCCACAACCCTCACAACATCTGTAAGCAAGCATCATTCCCAACCTCATAACCAACCCATAAATCATATTAAACAACCACACCCTCATCACCGAATCTGATCCTCAGAGAATAAAATACAACAGCTACTAATAAATCATTAGAAACTTAAATTATTGAATATATGCCCACATTATATAACCACTTTAGATGAGTCCTGACTAAACTAGCATACCCTACTTCTCACTCTAATAACTATGCTCAGATATCTCAATACTTCATGATCATCTCTTTGTTTTGAATTCAGATCTCTGTCTACATACAGCCATGAAAAACTCAAGCTCTCATATGTATGCTCAAAGGACCCCATGCATGTACAAACTATAAAGACAACCTCTCAACCCATCCCTCTCCATACCTTCAATGCTTTCAATCCACACACACTGATAGTCAGTAGAGAACCCTTTGCTAATCAAGGTTCACAATTCTCATCCTAAAGTCAACCACCATCCAAATATATTTAACTGTCCAAACCCAAACAAGAGCTATAACACCTTCATCAAACCAAACCCCAATGAATACCAGATTAAACATGCGATCTCTACTAACCAACAGAGATTATAACATGCCAACAATACTTTAAACCTAAACTTAAACCCATGCATACACAATGAGGGTTAAAAGAACTCACTGAAACCGTGGACAATGGCTTGAAGGTCTCCGGGAACACAGTAGCGGTCCCCTTTGCTCCACTGTTTCTCTCACAAGAAAACTCACCGCCTCTCAAAGATTTCATCTAAGGTTTGGAAAGCATGGACTCTTATATAGACCCACGAGACGATAAACACCGTTGAGACGTTCGGATAAGCCTCTCCCATCCGATTCGAGTTTATCTCAAATTTTCCAATGTGCATGATTTGTTAATCATTTTGCAAAAGGCCCCTCAACTTCCCTATATTCACATGCATGAATACACATGCAAATTCAATAAAGAACCCTTCCTTTTTTATATATTTACACTCTAAAGTTCTAATGAGAGATAGTTTAAATTTCTATTAACTCCTTAGATTTTCTAAATCTATAATTGAGTCCCAGCAGTTTAACAATGAGAGTGGACACAATTTCATTTAGATCCCCAAACTTCTTAAATTTACAGTTTTGTCTTAGATAGCTTAATTTAAATGAAATTAAGGTTTTAATCAATTAAATTCTCTTCTCCAACTAAACCAAGTTTTTAGGGGAATTCTTCCATATAACAAAAATAATCAAAAAGAATAAAAATTCAATTTATTCATAAAATCATTAAAAAAAAAACCTTGGGTTTTACAATGAAGCTTCAAACAGATTGAGCTTACTCCTTTCTTTTTCACATGCATGATCATTTCCTATGAGGACTGTCCCATTATCAGATAACTCCAAACTGGTAAAATGATCCTTATTCGGACACATATGGTATGAGCAACCAGAATCCATGATCAGACCATCTGAAATACTGTCAGGCGTGGATACCAAAACAAACTCAGAGTCGTCATCCCCCAGGGCCACATTAGCTTCTCAATTTTCTTCTCTTTTCCCTTCTCCTTTTGTTTAAATTTTGAATAGTCTTTCTTCCAATAACCCTTACTATGGCAGAATGAACACTCATCTTTTGCTAGAATTTTTCTACCATCTGCTGAAACTCCTCTAAAAGTTCCTCTAGACTTGGACCGAAACTTGTTCCGCTTATCAGATTATGCGTTGCTCATTTATTCCCTTCTTGCCAATTCTTCTAAATTATCAAACTGGGCTTGTTTATCTCTTCTACGAAACTCATTATTCATCAAAGCATCAGAAACATCCTTAAATGTTATTGAATCTTTACCATAAATTAGTGTGGGGGCAAAATCATCAAACGAATCAGGTAATGAACTAAATAACAACAAGGCTTTATCTTCATATTTAACTTCTTCATCTAGATTTAACAAATCAGCAATCAATTTATTGAAAGAGTGAATATGCTCCATCATCGGTGTACCTTCTTTGTATGAAAACCGGAAAACTTGACTTTTCAATATAAACGATTCAGAATGCTCTTCATCAACTTCTAGTTTCTGCCACAAATCCTTTGTCATAGTCTCTTTCATCACGAAATACTTCACCTCCTTTGCAAGACAAAGACAAATAGTGCCACATGCCAATCTATTCAGCTTCACCCACTCATTCTGTTCCATATCATCTGGTTTATCTTCTAGGGTCTAACCCTTGCTGCACAAGAACATCCATTACTTCACACTGCCAAATCCCAAAATTCATGTTCCCGTCGAATTTTCAATTTCAAATTTTGCATTTGAAACAACCATCCGTACCCCACGAGATCCAATTGCTACCTGTGTCCCAGATCCAGTCATTGCCGGAATAGATTCAGATCTGAGCATTCCCTTTTAGAATCAAACCGTGGCTCTGATGTGCAAAAGCAAATAGGGAATATGCAATTGGAGAATGAACAAGAATGAAAATGCACAAGAACACAGAATTTAACGTGGTTCGGCTTTGAATCAAGCCTATATCCACAGAGCAACAAGAAACCCTTGCATTTCAAGATGATGAGAAACACACAGATATAGAGGGGACAAGTTTCATATAAAACCCTAAGTTTTCCCAAAATTGGCCAATGGGCTCACAAACAAGTAAATAACAAATCAGCCCATATAAGATGGTCTGGGCCTAAAATGCAAAACGTGTCATCCAACTTAAGCCCCAAATCAACAACACACAATACCAAGACTCATCCCAACATGAGACATGCCCCCCACTAGTGCTTGGGTTTGGACTATGTGACCTACGCCCAATAGGACCCAAGCAGTGATGGGTTGTGCTAAGCACAATTTAGTTGCTACAATAATCGAACCATGCCGGCACTACACATACTCTTGTGTAGAATTGGGTCAAGAGGGGGTAACCTGTGGGTTGACATGACCTGTTCAGCCTACTGCATTGTTGTGTAGCAGTGTTGCAATTTTTTCTTCATTTTTCACAATTTAATAATATTTAAAAAAAATCAAAAGATGAATTTATCCTTTTATAAAATTTATAAAATTGCTAGTTTTGAGAGTATAACTGTCATTTATATTTTTTTAAAAATTTTGTAATACAATTTTTCTACCAATTATAAATAGTCATTAGCTTAAACCATTTATATGAATTTTAAAATTTTCATGTGCCATATTTCAACATTGAAATTAATGAAAATGTTAATTTTTTCAATATTTTTTATAATTTTTTATTTTTTTATATGTTCAAATAATTTTTAGTCCAAATAGTTTTTAAAAATATATGGGTTTGCTGGCTAGTATGGCTCAATCGGGTAGAGCTTTAGGCTTTGCTTGGATGAGGTGAAGGGTTTATAAGGTAAGGTAAGGTAAAAGGATGTTTTAAACCATACCTTGTTTGGGACAAAGGTAAGGTAAAAGGAGGTTTTAAACCATGTAGTGTTTGGTTTGAAGGTAATGAGAGGTAAGATTATATACTAATATTACCAAAATACTCTTCGAAGAGAAAACTTAATAATTATAAGAGTTTGAATTTATTTAATGTGATATAATAATATTCAATTAATATTGAATGTTATATAATAATTTGAAGTTTATATACTAATTAATATTGAATTTATTTAATATTTTATCAATAAATTCTTTTATTTTCTATCTTTACATAAACACCCTTTATTAGTTTTTCATATACTGCTAGAAAACTATATCCCTTAGAATTACCTGTCAAATCTTGAAATTATTAGCTTTGCTAGATTATAGGAACTATGAAGCCAATGAACAAAAGCAGAGGGGGACACAACACCACAAGTAATGGTGGAGCCTACTATTGATTTTTTAGATATCCCCTTGTCTGAAATATAACTGTTGAAATGCCCATGATTTATTATTTAGATACATATAACAAATCAATTACATATAACAATTTCTCTCTTGTGAATGTTTAAAGCTACAAAACAGAGAACATTAGTTGTAAAACATCATGATCAGGAGGTAGTAAAAATACACTGCAAGTTTGTAAGTGGAACAATTTGAAGAGTAAAATGGCAAGGCATTATCACTCAGACACTATCTTTCTTCTCTAATTCATTTGTCTGATTCATCACTCAAACAATTAGATTTGGCACCCAATTCGCAATTATTGCTATTCCTCCACATATTCCTTTGAATCTCAATGGATATATCTCTGAGTTCACAATCCAAAGTACTGTTCACATCCCTGGAAAAAAGAAAATTATCTACAATGCTAATCCAAGCAAAAAGTAAAAAAATATAGAACTTCCACTACTTCCATATCAGTGAAATGACTTAGATTTAAGAAGAATGCCAGTTCCTAAATTATGTAGTTATACTTGTCCAATATTAATCTTCAAACCTATTTGATGTCACTAATATATATATATATATATATATATATATATATATATATATATATATATATATATATATATATATATAAATTGTTCATTATCCAAAGAAAGTTTACTAAAAATAAAATTGATGTGTGTTTCATAGTTTTGTATTCCTCTCGAGATGCTGATACAATTGCATTTATGATATTATTTCTACCGCTCATTTGTTCACAACCACGGTGATCACCAAATCGCTGTTTGATCTATTGAAGTTTAATCTATAAATTTGAAAAGACAAATAATCAGAAAAAATGATGCATTTTAGTTCATGAGCAGAAAACAAAGGATTAAAGATCCTTACCCAAAATACATCAACAAATGCCTGCAGGTTCACCGCACATAAATAATCACATACATTCCCTTACATTTACACATAAGCCCAGCCCTACAGGTTCATTGCAACCTTACTGATAGAACATGTTAATAATATATACACAATATGATTAATAATATTTCATGCTCCCACAATCTGATTTATGAATCAAAACAATGTTGGAGACCATAGGAAGAAAGTAACAATAAATAAGGGCGATAAACAAAAAGTATCCAAATCAATTACATTGCAAGCACAACTTTCACAACCAAGTCATTGACAAATTTAACACTAATAGTCTAAAACAATCAAGTCATTTCACAACATTAATAGTCTAAAACGAGGACAAATTAAAACAAAATTATTCAACATTAATAGTCTAAAACAATCCACAAGTGAACAAACATAGTTCCACAAAGAACAAGCCACAAAGACCCTCAACTAGCACTTGGCTCCACAAATTGTGTCAAAATATGCCCTCCAATTCTTATTAGAAAACACGCAACAATGATATACACAAATTTAACACATCTAGGTTAACATAAACATACCCCAAATTATTCAAGGTTGGCTAGAAAGAGGATGCTAACCTTAAAATTTAATTTTGTGGTTCATGCTCATTGCCCATCAATGTTAACAACAAAGACTTACGGTGTTCATTTGACAACTAATCAAACCTTCCAACATCTTGGCATCCTTAATGAGGAACATATAAGTTTTGGTCAAAAATGGTTGTGAGATTCCTAGATCCGTAAGCATGACCCACACATCACAACTTTTAGTTGGAGCTTTGTTACCCTCTAACATAGTGTTGGTAGCTTGAATCATTGCATTGGATGATTGCATGATAGCATTAGCTACATTGTCAACCGCATTAGACAACTTGCTAATATAAATTAGTGACTATGACATCCTTTTACCTCTCTTGGATTTAGAAGAACACGAGCTTCAAATTGTGCTTGTTAATTTGTTGGTAATGGTGATGCTTCATCTTGAACATCATTCTCACCCACGTTTTCTAAGTTTGCGGTGTTTCGGGAAACCAACAAATCAATTTCATCAATTGCATTTCCGGAATAAAAGTCATCAAAAGTATTTCTTGAATTTTGGACTCTTCTTCGTCTCATCTCTGATGCAGTTTCAGCATGTTGCCTAGTTGCCCTATCTTGTCCATAGAGTTGAACCAATTTTTCATAGTTTCTAACACTCTTGTTCATCCATTCAGCAGCTTCCGGTTTAGCCTACAAATGAAACAATGTTGTTATCAATATGTACATTACATTATATTAATATTAACAAAAAACTAACCTCAATTAGATATTGCCACGCTTCAATCTCAGTACTCTACATTTCTGTAGTGGGATTCCATGCGAATCCACTCATTCCATTCTTGAAAATATCATAACATCGAGTAAATGTCCTTTTTATATTTTTCATGTGGTTTTGAGCCTTTTTTTTGTCTATTGGCTTATCGGGGAATTTACTCTTTAACTCATTGACTATGTTTTCTAATGCATGAGTAGTAAAAGTTCCCCCAACTCTACTCCCCATTGGTTGTTGATGCAAATATGAATCAATTAAAGCATCATCCATATTAAATGTCCCATGTGCACATGGCATTTCCATCATGAGCATTTGAAGTTATTTTTCTCTTTGGTATATTTTCAGCTACATCAAGAAGAAAGCACATTTAGTTAGCTTGTAAAATTAACAATGGAAAATTTTATTTGTTTTTCAAGAAATATATCCATGTATGAATATTATAACAAAAGATCTCTTAACATTTATTCTCCTTGAAGCATTTAACACAGAAAAAATCATCATTGGAACAAAATTATTTACTTATACAAAGTTGTTAAATAAAGAGTTGTCAAGTGTGATTGCAGAAACTTTATATGACAGAAGAAACAAATAAAAATAAATTATTAATCATGAATCATGATAAATTCAAGATCCGTTGTGGTATTTATTTTGTCATGTGAAAATTAATAAAGTATATAAAAATGCACCAAAATAGTGAAAAATTGCATACATGGCCCTATATAAACTCTATATAAGCAATAACAATAAAAACAAGAAAGCCCTCAAGTTTTATGTTTTTACCTAGGATGTACTCTTCATTCAATGGCAACTCACATTCATATTTGCAAAGCGAAAGTTTTAAGTTTTAACCACAATAATTTAGTAACAAAACAAAAATTATATATATTTGGGACATAAAGGATTTTCAATATAATTAATCCACATTTCAGCCGCTATGGCATCTCTAATAATCTTTCCTCGAATGGTTTCTTCATTATTTTCCCCGCTACCATTGTAAAACCTACCCCGGAATAAATAAGAATTTTTCCCAAAAATCATAAACTGGAAATTTAAGATGGTAAGCAATGGAATTTTGGGAAAATTATTTAGTGTTAATTAATTCAGATTAATTAAGTGTTAATTAATCCCGATTAATTATTGAGGGGAAACAGACAAATGTTCGAGTCCCAGAGAAAGTGGATCTAGTCGGGGGGTAGAGACAACACCGTGATGCCACAATAAGCCCGTGACTAAAAGAATTTATTAAAGACCGAGATTCGCAGATTTTGGCTCCAAGCAAGAGGATAATGAACGCTACAAAGATTGGACCCGGTGATAAGTTAATTCAAGGACCCATGAAACTATAAGGCTCATGTGACTACATAGTGGAAGTGGAATTAAATCATTCTTTTAATAATATTAAATAAAGGATGAGAGGAGAGAGAGAGAGAGAATTTAATTTCTCTCATCCCTCTCTCTCGATCCTCAAATCACCCAAACCCTAGCCACCATCCTCTCCTCCTCCCTTCTCCCCTCTTCCGGCGAGCACCACCCGGCCTTAGCCGGCTGATGCGATGCAACCGCAAGTGTACGGGTCAAAATCAAATAATAAAGTGGACTCTTAAAAAGTCAGGTATCGAACCTCAGGGACCGAGAAATACTTAGTACTAATTAGTCATCTATTATCTAGTCTAAACAAATATTGGTGGTGGTTTGAACTAATCTAAACAAAGAAAACCTAAAAATTGGATATCAATAATGACGGGATTGAATCTTGGGGTAAATCAATCATAGGAAGGGGGTATTCGGGCAATGAATCCTCCTTGGGTTCTCATAAAGATAGATAATGAATGCGAAGATCACTAGTTGTAATGAATTAGACCAAGGTTTCCTAAGGTGCTTTCACTCCCTCTCTCGAGGCGAATTATTAATCCTAGTGCCCTTACGGATGATGTTTTAAGAAACCTAATTCTTGGAGGGATTATGAGAATAATATATCTAAAGGACTCGCTCTCCTTAGTACCCGAGTTCCCTGTGATACTCACAATCCCTCTATTGGAGATGGTCTGCACATGGGAGGCATTCGCTTCTTCCCCATATGGACTTCACAAAAATCCTCCGGGGCTGTCAGCCATGGCATTAGAAGGATTCACTTACATTAAAACATCTAATAGATCTCAATCATGGAAAGCAACTAGATAATCATTAACAATCAAAATCAAAGTTCATACATAACCCAAGGGTTCAACATGCCCAAGTACCTAAACTATTAGTTCCCTGAGAAAGGGGAACACAAATCCAATACAATAAAAGGAGAAAATATCAAGATAAACACAAATAAACCTACCTCCGATGTTTCCTCCGCTGTTGGTACATTTATTTGATTGTTGATGAATCTCCCTTCAAGCCCTAGCTCGTTCCCAAGAGGATCCCTTCAAACCCTAGCCATCAATGAACTCCAAGATCTCCATGTCGGCCCAAAAGGTGGCCAACGTCCAAGAGATGGCCTCCTTAACCCTAAAACATTGGTATTTATAGGGGTTTCCCCTTTAGGGTTCGTGTGGGGCCAAATCATGTGAAAATCGAATACAAATGGGCCTAGAAATGAGCCATACGGGCCGTATACGGGCCCATATATTCCTACAAATTCGCTCCCCGAGTCATACTGGCCATATGATATCCCGTATAACTACAGGTCCCTTCATACGGCCATATATCAAACAATATGCTACCCCGTATGCCGTATACAAGCAAAATAGAAGAAGCTGAAATTACTATAGCAGCTGAAGTTACTGTAGCATATGGCCCGTATAGCAGCCCGTATGGTAGCCTGTATACCTCTCAAAAAGCCATGTTTTTACTCCAAAACTTCGGGAAAGTTGTCATCAATGTATGGGGACATTTGTAGGTCCTTTGAAGACCCTAACTTTGACGTTTTTGCCTCCGAAAAGCCTTCAAAAATTTCCTTTCTCTTGAAACACCTTCAATGTGCCTTGTTTGAAAAAAGTAACACTTATTAAGCATCAATAGGCCACATTTTACCAAATTAGCATGTAAAACATACATGAATATGGTATAAAATTATGCTCAAATGTACACTTATCACCGGCGCAGCCCAGGCCGGCGCCGCCCCGACGAGCCTGGGGCCTCCTCGCGCACACAACCCCAGGCCCGCCCCTCTGTCCCTCACGCACGTCTGCATCGGCGACACCCTATCCGGTGAGCCCAGCCTCGAGCGAGGTCGGCGTTGACTCCGGCCGGTGACCAGACTCCCGATGCGTACCATCCCCGCACCTGCGAGCCTCTCTCCGGCCTCTCCTGGCTGACGCGGCCCACATCGCGGAGCCTAGCTGGCCATCGCACTGGTGGCCACCCAGCCAGGAAGCCATGCTACGCGCGTCCGCTGCACCTTGCTGGCAAGAACCAACCGTCGTCCGACGCCATTCTCCGCCAGATCTGCTCGACCGCTCCTCTTTCTGGCCGTCGCCTGCCATCTGCTTGCCTTTGTTTGGCCACCTTGCTCTCTCCGACGAGGACTGAGCACTAGCCCTCTCCCTTAGTACTGGTGAGTCCTAGTTGCAGGCTGAATACGACCAGCGTCGTATTCCCCTCCTCCGGGGACCAAAACGCCTGCGGTACACCAGCGAGCAACCACACTACCCTTGTGAGTATCTCGGGGTTGATTAGAGACTAAATTGTATGGATGTTAATTGAATTAATAGGGCTGTGGAATAAAGGAGAGTAAATGAAAATTGAGGGATAATTACATCTAAAGAGATGTATAGTTGTATAGTTTTATTGTATTAAGTCTAATGATGTATGCTTGTATATTTTTGGCGCTCGATAAATAAGGGAGGTGCCGCCGAAATTTACTTAGAATTCATACATCCTTAATGGTGTGTTTCAATGCTTTTAAGCATGATTAGTCTTAGTGAGATCACCATTGGTTGAGTTGATCTCTTTGTTAGAGATGATTATGGCTTCATGGGCCCTTCCATATTTAAAGAAGATGATTTCTATAAAATACGATAACATTAGCCGAATTTTAAGTGAATACATGAACATTGAAATTCATAGTAATTATCTAAATAGTAGATTTGTAAGTTACTGAGATTTATTATCTATCTACTAGATCTTGGTTCGGACGCGTGAGACGCAACGAGGATCAGATAATTACTCACTATAGGGCCTATGGACCCTTATGACTTTATGTTCTTTTGAACTTGAGTATGATTTTACTATTATTTGTTGTCTGCTGATTTACACTTAGGCCTTGTATTCGAGCTGAGCTTGGCTCTACTCGGGTACGGCCGATCTGTGCACGTGTTCGGGGCCTGGAATCCGGGACGGGGCGTGACAGATTAAAGTGGTATCAGAGACGAGGTTGGGTTTTCTAAGCAGATAACCGAAACCCTAGTTGCCCTTAGATAGGTGTTGAGTCTGAGTGTTGGTTTGGGGTAGAAGGAATAGTAAAAAGTTAGCTTAACTTTTGGTTTTAAATGCAGGTAGCAAGGATGTCTGGAGAGGAACCCCAGGGACCCAGATATTTTCAGGAGGCTTCATCCGAGGAGGTGGAGTCGGTTCGAGAGAACACCCCACCACCTTGTGCTGACTTTTCGGTTCCTGAGGAGATTTTTGCTGAGATAAGGAGTGCAGTGGAAGCCACCAATCGGAAGATTGATAGACTCCAGTCCACAGTAGAGATGCTTGTCCGCAGGCAAGTGGCCGAGAGTCAGAGGGTCTTTGTCATTCAGAGGCAGGTGAACTTGAGCACGAGGGTCCCGAGACATGTAGGACGGGCACGAGACTATCTTAGGAGTCTTGGTGTGCAGCTGGGAGTTAGGGTTGTGGCCTCAACCGCTAACGTGATCACTATTGCGAGGTGTCGTCGTTGCGGTAGATATGGGCACCAGATGTCTGAGTGCAGGCACCCTCCTCTTTGGTGCCATAGTTGTGGCAGCAACGAGCACCTCGCCTTTTACTGCCCAGGTGGCGCACCAGGACCTAGTAGAGGACGTCGGGAGGTGAGGGAATATCTATCCCCTAAGCCCATGCCACTTGTCGACTACACTCCACTGTCTCCTGATAGGCACCACCTAGATTGAGACTAGTTATTATGATAAATTGTAGTCTTACAAACCCTGAGTGTTGTATGAACTACTTATGTTTGCGTTTTCTTTTCCGAAGTTTGCTTTTAGAGGAATAAAAGTTTTTTTTATTACTACCTGTATGGATTGTGTATGAAGTAACCTTGCAAATTTTTGACAGTTAAAATATGAACCAAGGTCGTGGAGGGCATGGTGGACGTAGTAGAGGTAGAGGTAGGCGAGGGCTTAATTCGGCCGAAAGTTAAGGTGCCACAACCACTGTGGAGGAGGTACCCCGCCTCTAGATGAGATGGAGGTGGAGCAGGAGGCGCCCGCTTGATCTAATCTTTGAGGTGCCTCGGACAGAGGGCCCAGGTCCCAGGGGGGAGGTACCCCCCATGAGCATGTTGGAGCTTATGCGAGAGTGTATGGGGCTGATTCAAGAGACTAGACAGCAACGAGCACCACCACCACCTGCACCTGCCACCCCCCTAGCTAGCAGAGGATTATTAGGGGAGATTAGGAGGCCCTCTCCCTGACCTTTTGAGGGAGCCGCTGACCCTCACGTAGTTGAGTTGTGGATAAGAGAGCTGGAGAAGACCTTTGAGGTCTATCAGGCTACTGAGGCAGAGAAGATCAGGACAGCTGTCTATATGCTCTAGGAAGCAGCCTAGGATTGGTATTTTGGAGAGATTAGACTGAGGAAGGGTGAGCCCTTCCAGACTTGGGAAGAGTTTAGGACTGCGTTCTTCGCCAAGTACCAGAAGAATTTGGAATCTAGAGTTTCAAAGTCACAATGGAGGCAGGTGAGCTGAAAGTGTCTAAGGGTACTATGGTTGTGATGAGAGGAGTCAGACAGAAGAATTTGTATTTTTTACAAGGAAAAAAAGTTGTAGGTGGAGCTGCTACTATTGTTGACAAGCAAAGAGAAGGTATATTTGATACTTCTAGGTTGTGGCATATAAGGCTTGGACATGCTGGTGAGAAGGCTCTACAAGGGTTGGTCAAGCAAGGCTTGTTAAATAGTGCAAAAACATACAAGATTGATTTTTGTGAGCATTGTGTATTGGGAAAACAAACCAAGGTGAAATTTGGAACCTCAGTACATCAGACTGAAGGAATTCTTGATTATGTGCATAATGTTTGGGGGCCAACACAGGTTGCATCTTTAGGAGGAAAGCATTGGTTTGTTACATTTGTAGATGAATTTTCCAGAAGAGTTTGGGTCTACACAATTGTAAAACCTGCCTTGGAATAAATAAAAATTTTCCTAGAAATATTAAACTGGAAATTTAAGATGGAATTTTGGGAAAATTATTTAGTGTTAATTAATTTAGATTAATTAAGTGTTAATTAATCCAGATTAATTATTGATGGGAAACAGACAAATGTTCGAGTCCCGGGAAAAGTGGATCTGGCTCGGGACTAAGGCAACCCCGTGATGCCACCGTAAGCCCGTGACTAAAAGAATTGATTAAAGGTCGAGATTCGCGAATCTGGTTCGGGGCATGAGGACAATGAATTATTATGATGGACCCCGATATGAATTAAATTCAAAGTCCTATGATGCAATAGTAACCATGTGACAAGGGATAAAGTAAATAGTTTAATTGCATAAAAGATATTATATATATGATGAGGACTTAGGGCATAATTGAAAAATTAATTCCAATTGATTTGAAGATGAACTCGTGCCCTTCTCCTCTATTCCTCTCTTCTCTCTCGACTGAGCCTCAAGACTCCACGCCGGCCGCCGCCCGCTGCCCCATCAACCACCACTCACCTCGCCGCCTGGCGACGGACTCACTTACGCCTCGACGCCACCTCGTAGCCTTGTTTCGCGCCCGACCGGACCTGCGCCCCTCTAATGCACCAATACGCCAACCGGGCCGAAGCTCCTCCCCGACCTGCGCGCGTCTGTCTACTCCCTATTCCCACCCTTAGCGGCCGCCCCTACTGAAACTCCGTCGGCCGCTCCACCGGCTTGCAGCCCTGCTCGACGTCGCCGGTTTGCATCCCATACATCGCTCTCCTTCATCCCTCAGGACGGTGAGCTTGAAATTGGGGGAAAACCCTAAAATGATTGTATGAGTTAGGGTTAGCAATTGAATGATTATTGTGTGAGGGTAGGGCTGTGAAGTGAATGAGAATTTAGGGGAATTGAAAGGCAATTGCATGTATAATGTTAATAGAGTTTTATGGATGTATTAAGTGTTATGAAATCCATGTGTAATGGATATTTGGCGAATGATTGTACATTTTTGGGAGCCGAAACTTAGGGGAGGTGCCGCTGAAATTTCACCACCTAGCCGTCATGCTCTAGGGCCAGTTTGGGGCATCAATACTCCCCTAATTGGAGAACATAATACATCATTGGAAAGGGGAAGAAGAGAGCTTTCCAAAGAACATTAGATCAGGGAAATCCGACTTGTGGATTGGGAGATATTGGTAGTTTTCTATAACTATGCACTTGAGTAAAAATTTGCAAAGTTAGGGTATGGAAAGTTATGACTTTGATTTGCCCTCTTAAGATCATATTAGTCTATAAGTTTAGTGAATCATCATTTATTGAGTTAATCTATTTGTTAGAGATGATTAGGGCTTTGTGGGCCCTTTCGTATTTAAAGAAGATGATTTCCATAAAATACGATAACATTTGTCGTATTCTATGTGAATACATGAACATTGTCGTTCATAGTAAATATCTAAGTAGTAGATTTGTAAGTTACAGAGATTTATTATCTATCTACTAGATCCCAGTTTAGACGCGTGAGACATGACGAGGATCAGATGATTACTCGCTAGCTAGGTAGGCTCTCGCTCAGGGTTGTGAGTATTCCTTCCTCCTACCTTGCTTATGATTTATTTGAGTTGAGTTTCCTCTTATGTGTTGGCTTTATGTTTCGAGGAGATTATTGTTTCCATGTTTTATTATACGTATTTGAGTTGAGTTTACTCCTTAAATATGTATTGGCTTCCGATCTTGAGGAGATCATTGTTTTCATTTTATATTCGAGATGCTATTGCCTTGGATATATATATATGTATACCTGTTGTTAGGTATTTGTACTGGCAATCTCTTATGTACATGCATGATACATCGGACGGAGGCTTAGTCAGAGAGTGATATTTTCTGGCCATGTATACATAATTGATATAGCGCTATCGGAGACGATATCTGGAGGATATCATACGATACCGTTGGTATCTTAGTATCATATATGCCAAGAGATTAAGTACATCTGTGAATTTGTTCACATCCAAGAGACATGTTACTTGCTTGTGATTTTATTTCACTTGCATATTTGTACTTGGTTTATTCTATTCCTTGTTTATGGCTTTTGCCATATTTATTGCTTTGTTAGAGATCTTACTGGGCCTTTTCTCTGGCTCATACACTTGACTTATGTTTTCTCATATGACGACAAGGAGTAGGGTTGAGCTTAGACGGGGACATACCGAGTAGCTGACTCAGGCTTGTTATCTTTCCCTTGAGGTCTGCGTACCTCCTTTTATTTTGAGAGAGACTTGTTTCTATGTTATTGTTGTTATGGATTACTAGGGGTGGCTTGGCTAGATCTATGTATGAGTCGTGTAGACCTTAGTCTTGTACTTTTATTCAGTACTTATATGGAGTTGTGTAAGCTTTCCCTTCATTTATAAATTCCGCTATTGTTATCTCTATAAGTTTATTATACAGGATCTCTGAGGCCTTGCGCCTGGATGGGGACTCGTCTCTGTTTGGGTGCGGCTGGTCTGTCCACGTGCCCTGACCGAGTTTGGGGCGTGACATGAAGACTAAAGATGAGGTTTTCAACACTTTTCTAGTTTGGAAGAAAATGGTTGAGAATCAGACTAGAAGAAAAATAAAATGCTCAAGGTCTGACAACGGAGGAGAGTACAAATCTGATTGTTTTCAGAAATTTTGTGAAGATGAAGGTATTATTAGACATTTTGTAAAATCTAAGATTTTATTAGAATAAATGGATTTTAAATTATTTATAATTAGTGTGGTCATGAAAGTATTTTCCCAAAACCTAAACTTAATTAGGAAAAGAATGGTTTAATAAAATCACAACCCTAATTAGGGTTAATGGAAATTTGTGAGGGGACCTTTTAGTAATTATAGAAGTTTTGAGGACTTAAAGGAAATTGTGCCCCTTTCTCAGGAGAGGGACCTTTATGTAAAGGTTATAGAAGGCAAGGGCCGATTCAGAAAATGCCACGATAAAATCGTGCATAGGTTGCGTCAGTTAACAATGGACGGTTGAGATTAAAAGATAAGTGGACAATCAGATCACGAGGGGTTGATCCAACGGTTCACACCATCGATGAGAGGATGATACGTATGCACTCACCGTGCGGGCATATCTCGTTCGTCCATTTAATGGATTGTCTTAAGTTCAAGACATAGTATCTGATCTCAGCCATTTAATTAATCTCGTCTGATTGAGACAACCTTAGCCGCTCATCTCAGATGGATAAGTAAGTTGAGGCCGAGGGAGATGATCCAACCGCTAGTCGCGATATGATCTCGACCGCTTATCACTTATTCATTTTAAGAGCGAGGTAGATGGTTTAATCCAAGCTACTTATTCTTTTCGTTTGATAAAGTTGATCCAAGTTGTTCATCATAAGCGGCTGAATAAGTTCGAAGCATTAGAAATGGATCCAACCGTCCATCTACTACATCTATCGCCGTTCACTTATGGAGAATACTGAGTTCGAGACAGATTCAAGAGATGAACACCGTTTGATCCCATGCAACGATCCCATCCATTCTTTTGATCAAGAACGATCATGAGGCAAGAGCCGTGTCTCTTCTCCACGCGCGCGCCACCCCACCGTCAGCGTGCTTCTCCGCGATCACCGGACGACGAGTATGGAAGGCGAGCGGATCTCGTTGATTGACAACGCACTTGCCATCCTTCGCAGATCCGCCCACGAGCACGTATAAGAAGCACACCGCCTCTTCTAACCCTAACGGTGACTGAGCGGAGGAAACAGATCTCTATCTTCGGTGACAGCGGTCAGAGAAGAAGGGAGAAAGGAAGACAGGGCAACGGGACCCCTTCTCGTCACCGCCGACCTCCTTTGTCTTGGGGAATCACCCCTACCACTGATCGTGGGTTCCTGTTTCCCCTACCATGCGTCATGAGAGAAGGCATCTCCAGCCACCAAATACTTCCGGTGAGGTTCCATCCTTTTTCCTTCTCTGTTGAATATCATTCATATATTGCTCGTTAAGGGTGGATGTCAGTATGTTTTGTCGTATGTCACGAGCTGGACGCCAAAGAGGGAGGAGCAGATTGTGAGAAGGTTTGCTCCGGCGAGAAACGAAGGAGGAACCGGCGGTCTTCTGCCACAGAGAGAACTCGCGACGGGCAAGCATCCCTGACGGCTAGGACTTGGTGGCTGGAAGTCGTTGATCGGTCACGGGACAGCCCGAGGCTGCTGCAGGCGGCCGGAGCGCCACCCTTTTCTCCGGCCAAGCTCAGGCGCGATAAGAGCTAATTAGAGTTAACTGACTAGGGTTAGTCAATTAGAAATGGAGCAAGTGAATTAAATGGGTTAGTTGATTTGGGCTAATCAACTTGAGATAGTTGGGTTTGGGCCAACTAGTTAACTATGTTGTTTTGGTGCAGATTACTTTTAAATCAAACTGATTTGATCAAATCAAGTAAAAAAGGGGCTAAATTAAATAAATCGGTTCGACCAAGTTGATTTAGGTTGGATTAAGTTAGAGTGAGCTGAATCAACTAACTTTAGGTTTGGGTATGTTTTAAAACCAATCTAGTTTGATCAAGTTAGAGTAAGGACTTAGCTTGGACCCAACCAGATAGAAGGCTTGGCTCAGCCAAGTTGATATTGAACTCAGGTCTAGTCAGGTTCAGGGAATGGGTTAGTCAAAAAGGGAAAATAAATAAAAAGAGGGACGAGATGGTGGAAGGGGGATTGGAACCCATGACCATCTACTCTAGATAATGGGCCTTAACCACCAGGGCCCTGTTGCATGTTTGGTTGAATGAATAAGGTTTTATTAATTAAAGCTAGTCTAACCAAGTTAAGAGATAAGAAGAAAAAATGGTGGGAAAAGGGATTTGAAACCAAAATCTCTGCAAGTAGTATAATGGGCCTTAACCACTAGGTCATTATATGTTGTTTGATTGAATAGAGGATATTAAATAAAAAGGGCAAACGAAATTAAAAGAATAAAAGTGACAAGTAAGGGGAATAGAACCCATGACCTCCAAAGCTTTATAGTGGGCCTTAGCTACCGGCTACCTTAGTCAGGTTCGGTCACTTAAGAAAAATGACATAGGAATCAAGGGAAAGCCCAGCTGGTTTGACTTGGCCTGATTAGAGTATCTTCCATGTACAACTAGAGATTATAAGTTGTTGCCGGTACTGATATAGTTTTCCATTATCAGATTTCGGCACAGAGACGATGGGAGGGATTCCCGAGTGATTTCAGACACTGTTAGTAAAGGTAAGTACACTTGCCTCATACCCACTCTTCGGAGTTTTCTTTGGCGTTGTTACTATCATGATTGATGATATTATTTCCTTGATCTGTTGAGTTTATTCATTCTTTCATGATTGTTCGGATTCCGGTTGAGCATGTTTGTCTGTTTCGGGATGTTGGTATTCTTGATTTATTATTAGTCTCCTCGCGGATTGATTGCTGAGCTGGGGGCTCCGTTTGGGAAACGTTCAGGGACGGGACACCCTAGCATTTACGCTTGTCATACCAGAGGAACAATATTCTTGTTGTCCTGCCTATCAGTGGGGATGATTCGCTGGCCGTGTCGACACGTATGAGAGGTGGCACTACTTACATACAACCTGAGTGTAGTACACCCGGAGGGTCGAGTTCCAGCAAGTTGTTGATGATGCTGGCCGTAGGAGACATTTGCCGAGCTTCCGTTGGAACTCATTGCAGGGCTTGAGAGCTTCTGTAGTTAGGAGTCATTACTATTGCCCTTGTTTTTTTGGTAGACTCCTAGAGATAGCATTTTGTGGGCATGTCCTCAATGTTTGATTGTTGATCATTTATTTGATATTTTGATGTCTCATTGATCCCCGCAGGGGTACTTACTGGGCTTTCCATTCGAAAGCTCACGCATTTGTTCTTTTTCTTTTATAGATCATGAGGAGTAGGTGACTCGAGCTCGGGAGCCGTACGAGGGGTGGGATATCTTACAGAGGTCCGAGGATCTCTTTCAGTTTCTTGTGTGTGAGAGACATTTTCTTATAGGACCCTAAAGGGCCTGGTATTCTGTAGGGCATTTGGAACCTTATGATTTTATTTCTGCTGAGAATATGTTATTATTATTATGATATTTTAGACATTAGTATTATTATTTCGATGTCTGCTTTTGATTACACAGGCTTTTTTGTATCCGAGTGAGGTACGAGTTACTTGGTTACTGGCTTACGCTTCCGTGCGAGGTCACGGAATCCGGGTAGGGGCGTGGCACATTTCCTTGATGAGGAAAATCCACAAATGGAATGGGGTGGCAGAGAGGATGAACAAGACCTTGTTGGAAAAGGTGACGTGTATGTTATCCAATGCTAATTTAGGCAAGATGTTCTGGGCAGTGCCAGTGACATCACCTCATCAACAGATTACCATCAGCTGCACTTGAAGGTAAAACACCTTATGAGGTATGGGTTGGAAAACTTGCTACAGATTATGATTCTTTGCATATTTTTGGTTGTACTTCTTACTTTCATGTCACAGAAAGTAAACTTGATCCGAGAGCAAAGAAATGTGTATTTTTGGGATTTTGCAGTGGTGTCAAAGGATACAGGTTATGGTGCCCATAGTTGAAGAAGTTGATATTAAGCAGAGATGTTACATTTGATGAAGGCAGATTTCTCAAAAGTGCAACACAACCTAGTAAGAAAGTTATGCAAAGTAGGAATGTGCAACAGGTGTAGTTGGAGCATGATGTAGTTAATTCTCAGATGGATGCAACCCCTATAAATGATATTATAGATCATATTGATGAAGGTTCTCAACATGAAACTGAACAACAGCGGGACGATAGTATAGCTACAACTAGAACTAAGAGAGAAATTAGAAAGCCACCCCGGTTTGCTGACATGGTTGCTTATGCGCTGCCCATTTTAGAAGATGACATTCCAACCACTTATAAAGAAGCCATTAGAAGTTCAGAAAATGTGGATTGGAACAAGGCTATGGACGAAGAAATGCAATCTCTTCATAAGAATAACACTTGGGAACTTGTGAAGCTACCAAAGAGAAGAAAAGAGATTGGTTGCAAATGGGTATTTGCAAAGAAGGAAGGTACTCAGGGAAAAGATAGTGTGAGGTTCAAGGCAAGACTGGTGGCCAAAGGTTATGCACAGAGAGAAGGACTTGATTACAATGAGGTCTTTTCTCCAGTGGTGAAATACTCATCTATTCGGATTCTTTTTGCTTTGGTTGCTCAGTTTGACTTGAATTTCGTACAACTTGATATGAAGACTGCTTTTTTGCATGAGGACTTGGAAGAGGAGATTTACATGTCACAACCAGAAGGTTTCAAGACAGTTGGCAAGGAAGACTTGGTTTGCAGGTTGAACAGGTCATTATATGGTTTGAAACAGTGTCCAAGGCAGTAAGGTTTGACTAGTTTATGAAAGTTCAGAAATTCACAAGAAGTCTTTATGATCCTTGTGTTTACTTCAAGAAGTTGTTGGATGAGACTTTCATTTATGTTAATTGCTGCAAGGAATATTGTTGAAGTTGATAGGTTGAAGAACCAATTGAACTCATAATTTGAAATAAATGAATTAGGAGAAGCCAAGAAGATACTGGGTATGGAGATTAGTAGAGACAGAGTGAAGGGCACAGTATATTTGAGCAGAAGCAATACTTGAAGAAGGTAGTACAACGGTTTGGCATGGATGAGCACACTAAACTAGTTGGTACTCCTTTAGTTCCTCATTTTAAATTGAGTGTTGATCAGTCTCCTAAATCTGATATTGAAAGAGATTATATGAAGAATGTGCCTTATGCTAGTTTGATTGGATGTCTTATGTATGCTATGGTATGCACAAGACCTGATATTTCCCAGGCTATTAGTATGGTGAGTAGATATATGTATGATCTGGGTAAAAAGCATTGGGAAGCTGCAAAGTGGGTATTGAGGTATATTAAAGGCACTATGGAGGTTTGTCTGAAATTTGAGAAAAATCAGGATAATGATGACAAATTTCTCATTGGCTATGTAGATTCAGATTTTGCTAGTGATTTGGATAAGAGGAGTTCTACTTTTGTTTACTTTGGCTAGTGAGCCTGTCAATTAGAAGTCTACATTGCAGTCTACTGTAGTGTTATCTACTACGGAAGCAGAGTATATGGCTATAGCAGAAGCTTTGAAGGAGGCCATTTGGATACATGGACTGATTGTAGACTTGGGCATTAACCAAAAACAGGTGGAGGTATTTTGTAATAGACAGAGTGCTATTCACTTAGCAAAGAACCGGGTTCATCCTGCTCGGACTAAATATATAGATATTCGATTTCATTTTGTTCGTGATATTTTGAATTGTGGGGTTATTTTGCTTCTAAAAATTCATACAAGGGATAATCCCGCTGATATGATAACTAAGGTCGTTGGTGGTGCCAAGTTCAATCATTGCTTGAACTTGGTTAACATTTTGATTGTTTGACTTATTGGAGGTGCCGCAAGGAAATTGTGCGCTTGGTGTGAGATTTCATACTAAGGTGGATGTTGATGATGAGGTAGTTTGTGGTATGGCTTGCAAATCTCGGAAAGGGGGAGATTGTTGATTTGGGGCTTAAGTTGGATGACTCGTTTCGCATTTTAGGCCCATACCATCTTATATGGGTTGATTTGTTATTTACTTGTTTGTGAGCCCATTGGCCAATTTTGGGAAAACTTAGGGTTTTATATGAAACTTTTCCCCTGTATTTGTGTGTTTCTCATCATGAAGTGAAATACAAGGGTTTCTTGTTTCTCCGTGGATGTAAGCTTGATTCAAGGCGAACCATGTTAAATTCTGTATTCTTGTGCATTTTCATTCTTGTTCATTCTCCAATTGCATATTCTTCGCTTGCTTCACTCGCACAACATGTGTGTCTACCTTGCATAGGACGGATCAACACGAAACACATCTCTATATCCAACTATACCTTATCTTCTTTTGAATAAATTGAACATGGTTTATTCATTTTTATTTTTAAAAAAATTGCTCATCTCCTTTCTTCTATCGTTTGCTCTTTTGGGGTTTCTGTTTGCCAGGTTTTCAGGAAAGCCATCTAGGTGTCACGATGCCATTGATTGCCATTGCTATGGTAAGTAGGGTTTGATTATAGATTTTTTTTTTACTTATCACTTTGAAAAATAGTCAAATCATTTCACCACTCATTTTTCAATAATATCTCATAATTTCATGATTTATCTTTATTCTAATTGTCACTCATGAAGATAGTTCTCCCAACAAAAAATCTTGAATATTTTTTTTAAAATAATTCTAAAACCAAATAAAAGATTAAAAAAAAATATATCCTTTGCTTTTCATGGTTGATATTTACCCATGACTAATAAGCAATGAAGAATATTATGAAAATATTTATAAGTAAATTATGATTTTATTAAAGGAGCTAAAAATAAATTTATGTTTAATTTATAAACAAAAAAAATATGGGATTAACCCATGTTTTAATTTAATTTTAATGACATGTATTAAAAACAAAAATTTTATTTTGTAAGCTATTCAAAATATGGGATTAGATTTTCATAAAAAAAAATGTAAAATACATCAAAAACTAAAATTATGTACATAGAATAATACCCTTTGAAAATGGGTGAAACCAAGGGGGGGCTAGCAGGGGCTTCAGCCCCGACGAGTCCTTTGTGGTTGCCCAACAAGTTGAGGTGTAGCCCCGCTTTTCATTGCAATTTTAGTAATAATAAATAATTTCAAATCTATGACTACACAATGTGGATAGCTAAGTTGGTAGAGTTGCTAGACTGACGGCTTCAAGATCGTGTGTTCCATTCTGTTTCACCCTTTTTTTTTAATTTTTAAGAATAAAATTAACAAATTAATATGTTTTCTTTTCCAATATATTAAATAAATTGATTTGGATTTTATGAAATTAATATTGAAGATATTGCCTCAAAACAAATGATAAAATTATAAAAATTCAACATATATATTCATAAAAAAAATTGAAATATAATATGGGGGATAATATGAGAGTTTGTGGTCGTTTTAGGCCGGAGGGACAATTTATTACTCATTTTCACGATTATTGTGTAGAAATTTTTATGAGATATTTATTTTCTGTTTTTATTAATCTCATTAATTTATTTTTTTATTAATATTTATTATTAATTTTATTATTATTGTAATGTTAGATTATTGATTTGATTACTCAAGAAATGCAAACTCGCTGCCAAAAGGTGGTACGGAGTTACTTCGTGTTATATCTTGATCCAAGAGACTCGTTCTCCAAATTCAACATCCACAAACTACTTCGTCTTGTAGAGATGTATCCTAAAGACTTCTCGGTGATTGAACTTATGATGCTTGAGGATCAACTTGCAACTTTTTTTTTTTTTTGATGTGCGGCATGATGATGATTTTGCAAATGTTGAGGACTTATAAAAGTTTTACTAGGAAAATGGTTGACACAAGAAAACATGTTATTTTTTACTTGTTTATCGCCTTATTGAGTTGGCATTGGATTTTCCTGTTGCGACAACTAGTGTTGAGAGGGTATTTTCGGCATGAATATTGTGAAAACTAACTTGTGCAACAAAATGAGAAACGAGTGGATGAACAATAACATGGTTGTCTATATCAAGAAGAAGGTTTTTGCAACTATTGACAATGAGAAGATTTTGCAGCATTTTAAAAAAAAAACAAACTCGTCATATGCAGTTACAAACTCTTAGTCGCATGCATCACACATCTGGCAACTACACTAGCGGTAGTTCTAGTTCAAGTATGCTTTATACATAAATATTATTAATTTTTTTCGATATGTGTATTCAAATTGTGGTTGGTTTAATAAAAAAAATTATACTGTCGCATAATTTTATATTGAAAAGAATTGTTATGTTGGATGATTTTTTTTTTTTTTTTTTTACATTTTGCCTTTACCTATTAGTAAGTCTGGTTCCGCCCCTGCCTTTGAATTGCTAAATTATATACATATGATAAGCTAAAGATAAGTCTAGTTCAAATGAGTACAAAAATAAATAATTCAAAACGTGCTTAACATCAACTAAAAAGAAAATTACAAGATAACCACAAAATATATCAAGAAAATTCATATTTGTATGCCAATAATGGTGGAAGAGATATATTATTCATTTCCCTCCCTTTAATAGTAAACATACTTCCACCACCTCTACTACTAAACCTACTGTTGATGCATGAAATCTGCTCCTCCTCGGAATTGGAGCTGATCTAGATCAACTAATGCGATTTGATTGAGATAATAGCTTCTTTAGCTGAAAATTGGAAAGATGATCAGCCTCCGATGATGATTCTGGCATAAAGAACTCCTTCTTGTGTGAAACTGTGATGGGAGTGATCTCCAAGGGAAGTCCGGGGTCTATCCCTAGACTCTTCGACGATCAAGTCAGCCAAACTAGATCAATGAGAGAAGAAAAGAGATCAAAGATCTCTCTTAAGGGAATTCGAAGAAGAAACTAGATCAAAGAGTATGAGAGAGAGTCAGGAAGGAGAGTCAGAGAGAGAGAGAGAGAGAGAGAGAGAGAGAGAGAGAGAGATCTGAGAGTTGTAGCCTGCGGAGTAGTTGGAGATCAGAGAAGAAGGTCCCTTGCTCTCTCTCTCTCTTGACTCCTTTATACCTTCCAAGAGGTAGTTGGACAGTTAGAGATAACTTGGACGCCAAGCAAGCAATTGCTTGGGCGCCAAGTGAGCGCCAACTCAGGTAGAGCCTTATAGCGTCTTGGAGAAGCTTGCAAGGAGCCCCTCCGATACCTTTTATAAGCTCTATTAATCGTTATTCGGTTATTCTTAGATCAAGAATACACTATGTTGTAAAACCCGCCCCGAAATAAATAAAGATTTTTATTTACCAGAAATTTTAAATGGCAATTCAATATGATGACCAGTGAAGTTTTGGAAAAAATCACATGTCTGAATAATCCAGATTAATTAAACGTTAATTAATCGAAATAATCATTTGTTAATTAATCCAGATTAATTATATGTTGATTAATTCGGATTAATTATCGAGGAGAGGAAATTAATAAATATTCAAATTCCGGGAAAAGTGGATGCAGTTGGGGGTAGAGGATGTACCTGTGATGCCACAATATTCCCATGACGAAGGATTTGGCCAAAGGCGGATATTCAGGATGCACGTGCGGCGAGGCAGAACCCCATAATATTTCGTTGCACCCGTGCCACGGGGACCATTGACCCGAGATTCGCGGATCTGGGTCGGGCCTGAAGACGAGAGAAGTTTCACAGCAGACCCCGAAGAGAAACAATTCACTTACCCGTGAGTGAACAGTGACCATGTGAGTGAATAGTACACATGTGACCACTTTTTGGGGTTTAAATAAAAGGGTTTTAGGAATTTTAAAAGGAATTGTTTTAAATAAAAATCTATTATATATAATAATAGATTTCTGATAAGAGAGAGAGAAAGAGAAAAGCTCTCTCTTTCTCTCTTCTCCTTTCACCTCCCTCTCTCGGAATTGCGGCCCGGATCACGAGGGACGTCCCCATCGCCGCGGCCGAGAGCCCGCTTGACCCGCTTGCGCCGCTGCGCACGGCGAGCCACGCTTTCAGCGGCCGCAGCCGCGCCCGAGCATGCGCAGCTCGCGGCGCCAGACGCGCGCTTCGCGGCCGCGCGCCTTGCGCGGCCTAGTCGAACCAGCGCCCGCGGCGGGCAGTAGCGCCCACAGACGCCCGGCTGAGCAGCGCGCCCAGCGCGCCCGGTGCGCCCAGCGCCGGCCGTTCCCGTCCCATCGCGCTCGGAGCTTCGGCTCCGCCGGACGCCCACGCCCTTCTCCCTCTTCCTTTTCAGCCGAGAGGAAGACTAGCTTTGTAATCTTGCCCTCCTTGATTTGAGGACAAACGCCCGGTGAGCAACCTAATACCATAGAGAACTAAAGGCTGGAAAATTGAAGGGATTGGGCTAATGAATTCTTGATTTGAATGCATGATATTGGATGAAATGTTAAGGTTGTGAGTTAAGGGGAGAATTAAAGGTGTTATGAACCCTAAGATGCTCCTAATAAGAAGTTAATAAGATTGTATGTATGGAGTATTAAAGACTATGAAATTATCATGTATTGATGCTATGTACTCATGTATTTGACTACATTGTTTATGAATGAATGTTTGTATAATTTCGGAGCCCGATAAATAGGGGAGGTGCCGTCGAATTTTCATGAAAATCCCTAAGTAGAAATGCCCATTTAGGTTCATGTTAACATGCTTAATGGTGACTTGTTTCCATGATTAACATGCTTAATAATTTCATGCGTTGGATTAGTTAATCTTGGATATTTAAGCATGCTTGGGGGCATCCTAAGAATCTTAATGACATGATATGTTCGTTAAGTGAGGAAGTATACTTCGAATGAGGTCAATGCCTTTCAAAATATGATTGAGTTTAGGGATTTTATGTGTAATCGTATTCCGTATTTAAATAGAAGATTTGCGTAAACACAGAGGCACTAAAACTTCTATCTATTTACTAGATTCTGATTCGGACGCGTGAGACGCGACGAAGATCAGAGGATTAAGTTCTAACCAGGTAGGCTCTCGCACGGGAGGTTTGTGAATGTTCCTCCCTCCTACCCTACTTTTGATTTCGTACTCTTATTTCCTTGAGAGGTTCCCAATACATATTCGAGATGGGTTTCCTCATATATATTGGCTTTATATCTCGAGGAGATTATTGCTTTCATGATTTCTTATACGTATTTGAGTAGAATTTATTCCTTAGATACGTATTGGCTTCCGATCTCGATGAGGTCATTGATCTTTATATGTTCAAGATGTTGCTGCCTTGGATATATATATGTATACCTGTTGTTAGGTATTTGTACTAGAATCTCTTACTCTCAGGCATGATACATCGGACGGATGCCCCGACAGAGGGCGTATAATATCTGGCCACGAGCACTTGGTGCTCCATCGGACCGATGCCCTGGCAGAGGGCGTATAATATCTGGCCACGAGCACATGATGCTCCATCGGACGGATGCCCCGGCAGAGGGCGTATAATATCTCGGCCACTGGCACGGTCGAGAGGCGGCATTTTCTGACCATGTGCACATGTTAGCTATAGCATTGTCCGGCTTAGGCCGAAGACGACACCGATGGTGTCGTGGATGTAAATGAACATCTTAGTATCATATATGAGGAGATTTGGTACATCCGTGGATTTATTCACATCTGACTACTTGCCATTTTGTTTGTAGTGTTGTTACACTTGCATGTTGTTACTTACTTCATTCTGTTCTTTATTTATGGATTCCGCCTCTTCCATTATTTATGCGACCCTACTGGGCCTATCCTTTAGGCTCATGCACGTGACTTGTGTGTTCTCAGGTTCAGACGAGGAGGAGTAGGGTCGAGCTTAGGCGAGGATATCTGAAAGTGGTTGACTTCGGCTATTTGTATTTGTCTCGAGGTTTCGCGTGCCTCTTTTATCTTGTGTGAGACTTGTATTATGTATTCCTTGTTGTATGGATTTCTAGGGGTGGCTGGACCCGGATCCACGGTCTTGGGTTGTGTAAACCCAGTGTGTACATGTCTGAGTTGTATAAACTCCCTTCTTCTTTTATCTTATGATTCTGCTGTTATCATTACCTCTGTATACTTATTGTATAAGAGTTTCTAAGGCCTTGCGCCTGAATGGGGACTAGTCCCTGTTTGGGTGCGGCCGGTTGTCTACGTGCCTGGGCCGTGGTTCGGGGCGTGACAACTATGTTATCGGTAAAAATCCACAATGCATGTGGTATGATCTCAGCAGCTCAATCCTGGGGACATGTGGCTACACCATGTGAAGGAGTTTGGACAAGGTCAGCTCGACCAAGTAATGATGACGGTCGCTTGGTAGAGAGCAACCAGAAGTCGCCGGGGAGTGATCAGAAACTCGGTGAATCTTCTAGAAAGCTCCGGTCGAGCTAGCGATTGGCTGGCGCCATGCTAGCAGCCTCGCTGCACATGGTTGGCAGCCCCACTAGCATAGTGCTAAGTCTAGGGGACGCTGGCTGGGCCGAAAGGTATAAAAGGGAGTGAGAAGAGAGAGCGAGGGGACCTCAGGCTGACTCCGAATCGAGACTCTCCCTCTCTTCCTCCCTCATTCTCTCCAACCTCTTTGATCATTCTCCTCTTTGTTCACTAGGAGACTTCTATAAGCTCCTATGGGCTTCCACTCGTCAAAGAAAGCCAATTAACTTGATCATCGGAGGGTCTGAGGGGAAAACCTTTGGACTTTCTTTGTTGAACAGCGCCGGAGAAGAGACCACGTATCCCTGAGAAGGATTTCAAGATTACGGCGCCCTTGCCAATGGCAGGCGCGGTCCGGACCCCTAGTTGAAGCCTGCGCCTACTACAAATTTCTTTGTTTAACAGATGACTTACACCTCAAGGTGGATTTAAGGTTAATAGTTGGCGCCGTCTGTGGGGACATCTTAAAAAAAGGCTATGTCAATCCTTACAATGGATAGAGGCAAGAAAAATTAGGCTCCCTCTCTGATGGACGGAGTCACTAGAGGATGGGTGGAGCCCTTAGGAGAAACCCTGCCCCTGGAGCGAACAACGATCTTGGAGGTAAATCGCCGAGACCTCCAAATTCAGATGATCCAAAAGTAATTGGAGATACTCATTGAAGCCTTCCAAGTACACAACAAGCGGAGTCCTCGGACTCATTTCGATAAAGAGTTAGAGAACCTGTCGCGATGCACAGGAAGCCCGATCATTGCAGCGAACCTTGAGTCACCAAGCCTACACTTTCGGGAAAGGAGAGTCCCCTCTCGAGGTAGTGGTATTGGATCAACTTCGATCCCGTACTCTACGAGGAACCGCTACCCTCGGCACAAGTTTACTTTTCACTCGACAAAACAACTAGAAAGGTACGCCCCCTACGCCATTTTCCCTGTTGTTCCGAGTATCTTGCAGGTACCCCTAACATATTAGTGCGGGAAAAAAGTCACCCTGAGATAGCCAAGAAAGAGAAGAAAGTAACCACGAGATAGTGAAGAAAAGAAAAATGTCACCTTGAGACAATGAAAGAAAGAGAAGAACCAGCACTAGGCCCTCAAAAGATATTCGATGGGAGAAGGTTCCCAAGAGAAGACAATGCAAACACGAAGAAAGATACATTAACTACACGCGTTGAATGCCGTACCAAACCGAGAGATTTATGAACATAGAGGATACGAGAATACTCAAGTGGCTGGGGAAAGAAGAAGGATAACAGAAAATTCTGCCTCTTCCACTGAGACCATGGTACGACACGGACGAGTGCAACTAGCTGCCCAACAAGATTGAAAAGTTGATTTGCAAAGGATGCCTCACTCAATACCAAAAGAAAAACCCGCAGGCAAAAGACCCGACCTCCCCTCCAAAGAAGCAGGACCCCATGAGAGTGGCCGACGTGATAGGAGGAGGACCTGCTAGCGGGGAAGAGAGCAATTCATCGAGGAAGAGATACGCTCGTGTGTGACGGCAAGTCAACACTACCGAGAAGAAGGACCACTCCGGACCACAAAGTACGTATTCTATAATAGCTTGACTCGAGAGGTGTGAAACACCCTCATGATGACACGCTAAGTAGTAACTTGATGAACATTGTAGGATATGAAGTTAGGAGGGTCCTCATAGATAGTGGAAGCTTGGCCGGCGTCCTCTTCTAGAGCGCATAAGAGAAACTAGAATTCGAAGGAAAGCGCTATATCGGCGAGGTCTCCGCTAATTAAGCCAGCGGGAGGGACGGTCAACGAAGAGATCATCACTTTGCAGTTGTAGTAGGAAAGGGTAAAACACACTTGAGGAATAAATATGTACTTTCCCAATAATTAACTTAAAATGATAATTTGAGGGTTTTAATGGCATTAAAAGAGAACTTAAGGATTAAACCCTAATTATCGGGGTTAACAAATGAGAAATTATTAAGTGTTAAATAATCCAGATTAATTATTGAGGAAACATACAACCACTGTGATATAGTTGCCTCAGAGCCCGACCTCAAATTTCTCCTTTCCCGATTAAATATTCAGTGGATCTAGTCGGGGACTAAGACAACCCCGTAATGCCATAGTAAGCCTGTAACTAAAGGAATCAATTAAGGGTTGAGATTTGCGGATCCGGGTTGGGCGAGAGGACAAATGAATTATTATGGAGGACCCCGGTTTGAATAAATTCATTCACCCGTGAATAAAGAGTATTCAAGTGACATTATAATATAAGTTCTAATAAATATTAAAACTTAATTAGATGAGAAAAAAAAATCAAAATCAATTTGATTTCTCCTTTCCCCTCCTCCATTGCCCTACCCGCAGCCTTCCTCTTCTCCCTTTCCCTCCCCAAATCTAGCCGCCTCCGGCCAGCCCCCGGCTTCCTTGCAGCCCAGCCCAATCCTGCGGTTGCCGCAGCGGCCTAGCAGCGGCACAGTAGCCACTCCCGCCTCCTGCTTTCGCAGCATCCCGGACCACCGTGCTCCGCCCGGCCGCCTCACGGCCCTGGCGTGCGATGCATGCGGCGCTGCGCCTCTGCTGCAAACTTGCCTACACGCCTACACACCGCCTGCGCACTACCCTACGCACCGCCTGCGCGTGCTCCAGCCCTTCAGCCCCGATGCACAGCATGCGCGCTGCTCATTAATGAGGGGATGGATTGGATGAAATTAATTTGACATGATTTGGGGTTTGTAGGGCTATTTAATGTTAAGCTTTAAAATGCTCTTAGTATGATGCTAATGGAATTGTATGAATGTATGGTTCATTGTATTAAGAGTTATGTAATCCATGTATAATGGATGTTATGGATGTATGTTTGTACATTTCCGGGGCCCGATAAATAGGGGAGGTGACGCCAAAATTTACTTGGAATTTATACATCATATTGCTTGTTATTGTCTTTCAAGCATGATTAAGTTTAAGGAATCATCATTTATTGAATTAATCTCTTTGTTAGAGATGATTAGGGCCTCATGAGCCCTTCCGTATTTAAAGAAGATGATTCTAGTAGAATACTAAAATGTTATCCGTATTCTAGGAGAATACATGAACATTGATGTTCATAATGGCTATTTAAGTAGTAGATTGGTAAGGATACTTGTATTCATATATATATATATATATATATATATATATGAAGTAATTAAGTATAATGAAACTGAGAGTTTCAATCCATCTACTAGATCACAGTTCGAAGCGTTGAAGCGGCGAGGATCAGAATATTTGCTCTCTAGCCATGTAGGCTCTCGCACGGGGTTTTGAGTATTTCTTTCTCCTACCTCATTTTTTAATTCTTGTGCTTTTTATTCTTTGTGATGCCTTTCATATATATATATATATATATATATATATATATATATATATATATATATATATATATATATATTTGAGTTGAGTTTACTCCTTAAATATTTATTGGCTTCGATCTCGAGGAGATCATTGTGCTTCCATATTCTCTTATACATGTTTGAGTTGAGTTTTACTCCTTAAACATGTGTTGGCTTCCGATCGAGGAGGAGATCATTGTTTTTCATATATATATTCAAGATGTTGTGCCTTGGATATATCACAGGAATACTGTTGTTTGGTATTCGATCTTGGCAATCTCTTACGTCTGGGCATGATACATGGACGAGGCTACCGAGAGTGATATTTTACGGCCATGTATACATGAGTTGATATAGAGCTATCTGGCGTAGAAGCGGAGGCGATATCACGGAGGATGTCGGTATGATACCGTTAGTATCTTAGTATCATATATGTAAGGAGATTGGAGTACATGCAATGGAATTTATTTACATCCTAGTGACATATTACTTGCTTGTGATTTTTGTTTCACTTGCATATTTGTACTTGGTTTATTCTATTCCTTGTTTATGGCTTTCGCCATATTTATTGCTTTGCTAGCGATCCCTCTTTGGGCCTTTTCTTTGGCTCATGCACACTTGACTTATGTTTTTCTCGAGGTGGCGGCGAGGGGTAGGGTCGGGCTTAGATGGGGACATACAGGAAGTAGCCGACTTCGGGCTTGTTGTTTTTTCTTGGAGGTCTGCATTACCTCATTTTATTTTGAGAGAGACTTGTTACTATGTTATTGTTGTTATGGTATACTAGGGGTGACTTGGCTAGATCACAGTTTTGGGTTTTGTAGACTTGAGTATTCTGAACTTGTTATTATACTTGTATGGAGTTGTGTAAACTCCCTTCCTTTTATTTATATAAATTCCGCTACTATTATTATCTTTGGATGTTGATTATACAGGAGTTTCTGAGGCCTTGCGCCTGAACAAGGACTCGTCTCTGTTTAGATGCAATTTGAGTGCACGTCCACGTGCAGAGCCCGGGTTCGAGGCATGACAAAACGTCTCCTCAATAGTCGGTAGGGCCTATGAATATCTTGGTGGTTCAATCCCCTTCTAGCTACAATGTCATACTAGAAAGACCGACCTTTAACGCGCTCCAAGCCGTAGTGTTAACCTATCACCTAGTCATGAAATTCCCGACCAAATAGGTATGAGGTGAGCTCTGCGGAAGCCAAGTACTAGCTCGCACATGTTATGTAGCACTCCTCAAGGAGTTAGGAATGCCGAGTGAAGAGAAGACCGAGCCAACATACAAAATTCAGGAAGACGCAGGAGCACCAGCTGACAAGGCTTAGGAGTTTCCACATGCCTTCCAGGTTAGAATAGAATGTTTCCTAGTTTGAGCATCACTCGGACTTTACTATCTACCCCTGGGGGTTATGCAAATATATACACCATTCTCGGATTCCTGACAACTGGTCTCCGTTTCAAAAGTCCCTCTCTCAGGCCAAGAAGCGTCTTCGCGCTATCGTTCAAAGTCTCGTTCTCGGTTCGAGAAGCGTTTTGTGCTATCGTTCAAAATCCTATCCCGCTCTTAGTCCTAGAAGCGCATTGTGCTCTTGTTCAAAGTCCAACTCCCGAGCTGGGAGGTGTCTCGCGCTCTCATTCAAAGTCATGCTCTCAGGCTGAGAAGCACCTTGCGCTCTCGTTCAAAGTCCCACTCTCGGGTTGAGAAATATCTTCGCACTCTCATTTAAAGTCCCGTTTTCGGGCTTAGAAGCCCCCACGCTCTCATTCAAAGTCCCGCTCACGGGACAAGAAGCGCCCTCCGCTCTTCACCAAAGTCCCGCTCTCGGGCTAAGAAGCGCCTCTCGCTCTCGTTCTAAGTCCCGCTCTCGGGCCAAGACACACTCAGCGCTCTCGCACCAAAGACCCCCTACGAGCCAAGAAATGCTCAACGCTCTCGTATACAAGACCCCCAGCAAGCTAAGAAGCGCTTGGCACTCTCGTATTCAAGACCCCTTGCAGGACGAGAAGCGCACTCTCGTATCCAAGACCCCAGGTCGGCCAGGAAGTGCCTACGCTATCGTATCAAAGATCCCCTTGTGGGAGGAGAAGCGCTTCGCGCTCTCGTACCAAAGTCTCCCAGGGGGCCAAGACACTCTCACGTGCTCGAATCAGAGATGCAGCCTTAAGATAAAAGTCCCCTAGTGGGGCCAGGTAGGTGGGAATTCACTACACGAATCAAGTATCGATCAGGAAAGCATAGAAGGGATCTTGATATAGTCAGACTCTCAGAGAGCATTTTGGGTAACCTGGCAGTGAAGGACACCTACCCCCTTCCCCCAGCGGCCGGAACCTTGTTCTCAACAAAGTAGAAAGGATGACCTTCTAAACTTTGGGGGGGGGGGGCATGCAACAAGATGAACGGACCGTCGCTCCAGACAAAAGTAGAAACGATGATTAGAAAAGCTTGCGGGAACAGGCTAACCCACCGTGGTCAGATTATCACTCCTGATAGGAGTTGCAAAGATGGTCAGTAAAATCCCAAGGAAGGAGCTCCCCCCAAAGTCAGGTCATCCCTCCAGGATAGAGGTTAAACAACATTCCATAAGGCCCGGGGCGAAGCTCTCTCGCAAGTGCAAGGGTTAGAAACAGAAAGAGTAAATAGAATGTTTTTAGAGAAAACGAGATTCACAAAACGTTTTATTCAGAAATCAGAGTTGAGTACAGAGGAAAGGTCATTAATTGCGAGGAGTTTACAGAAGCTATCCCTTTGGGACACAAGGGCTTTATTTTCAAGTACAAAAATCGAGAGGAGCATGGAGTCCGGGGGCGGGGTTTCTCCAACCAAGGGAATAATCGGCCACGGATGATGAACTGAGCCTGGGAGCAACCTACAAGCGGCAAGGAGGCCTGGCCGGATGTCAAGCTCCCCAGGCGACTCCAACTACGTGGCCAGGTGGTGCGCCAAGAAGCAACCGCTCCATTGCTGGTGCGGCGCCTAAATGGAGAGTAGCCCCTAAACCAAGAATATTCGGAACAACAACTCCGCTTCGAGAAGACATCCGTGGAAACAAGCACGCGTCAAAAGCGTGTTAGGTGAGACGAGTCTTTGAAAGAACGAAGTTTGAAATGAAGCTACAGACCCAAGGCATAGCACACTTGCGAACAAGAGAGGAGGTGGCTCCTCCATTGGACAGGGAAAAGGGTTAGGGCAACCTTGCAAGGACCAGTAGAGGAGGATGGGAGCCATGATCCAATTAAGGTCTATTTATAGGCTCATAAAAGAGAGACCGACACATTGATTGTACGTTGGAAACAACAACCCTTCTGGCAGTCACGGAAACCCCTTGACAGGATGTTCAGTGAATAAAGATCAGGAAAAGAAATAAAGGTATTTGGCGGAGATAGTTGATACAGAGTACCATTATAGGACAAGTCAAATTCAGCAATGCAGAAGAAGCAAGCAAAAGATCTATATATTAACTTTTTCAAAAGACGCCACAGTAGGCAAAAAGTCACAGTAAAATTCTACAAGGAAAATGGCGTGAGCCTGGCTCACGAAGGTGAAGTCGGGTGGATGAACTCATCCGTAGTCAGGCACTGCAGGATTTATTGTACCTTCGTTCATTCAGAAAGACACCGATCAAAGGACTCCCTTATAAGAGAAAAAGCGACATCTTCAATGATCCCCGAGAAGAGCTCCTGAGCCTCGGCAACAATCACCTCCTGTAAGTATGGAAGACCCAACTCATCTCGTATCGAATCTGAGGGCGGAAGAAGCAGAAGAGCCTCGCGAAGATCTAAGGAAGTTAAATCCCACTCGAGTGGTATCAAAGTACTTCTCGGGCCACACTAAAACCTATCTCAGCCCCTGAACTTACTTAGGTACGAGCAAGAGAATGAAACTCAGAAGAAGCCTGGAAGTCTACCACAGCTTGAGCTGCTATGTCATCAGCCTGAGACTCCTGACCATAACCCTTCAAAGAACCTGAGATGAGGGTAGTCCCTTCCTCACAAGAGATTGGAGCATGGGTGTCCTCACGAACACTGTCGGGAAGACCCGAAGATTTTGGCACCTAGCTATGGCCTTCTTACGAGCGCCTCGAGTTCGACTGCGTTGTTACGCCAGATCTCCTCCACACTTTCTCGCACGGAATGAGAATTGAATCATGATGCGTTTAGCTTCCTCAATAGCTCCCCTCGCTCCTTCCTAGCAAAGGCTATCCTTCGAAGATATCAGGAACACAACGCCTCAAGTTGGGCAATCTTTCGGTTATAATGAGCCAACTCTAACTCAAGGTCTGATGGGAGGAATGACCGGAGAACTCCCTCCGCTAAAACGAGTTGCAACCAACCCGATTAGACCAGACGCCTACATATGCCAGACTACAGTAAGCGGAAGGAAAGAACAAAGCAGAGGAGAAAGTTAGGGAGGCTTGCCTCAACCCGAACAATGAGACAAGCGAGGAGATTAGCTCAGCATTATCTAGTCTCTCAAATTTTGACAGGTCCGAACCTGGGACGATAGCCAGCAACCTCGAAGGAGAACCTCCCCAGCTAGGCAAGGGAACTTCAAAGAACAATAGTAGGGCACCGCCTCTCTCTTATCAGGAGGTCCCGATACATTCGCCAAGGGGAAAAGCAAAGGAGCTGCGGGGAATGTCGGATGAGAAATATCAGAAATAACGAGTGAAGGGGAGAAAAACCCTTCAGGAGGACCACAAGCAATACCGGCTCCAATGACGGCTCCACACAACTCTGACAACTCCTCGCAAGCAAGAGAAGCCCCGTCATGAGACCTTTCCTCCCTTAGTGGCAGGGAAGGAGGGGAGGAACTTTGAGTTTACTCCCTTAGTAATCGCCTCAAATATCATAAATCAATCAGAATCACGCCAAAGAATAAGACGGACTGAGAAAGATGAGGAAAGGACAAACCCAAGTAGACCCATCTCTTTTAGGGTTTTTAGAAGGAAGAAGTTGTGGAGCGTCTCTCGATTTAGAGTGGTAGAAGAAGCACAGCGGACAAATAGGTGACACATGGTAAGAGATGACACCTCAAATGGATCGTCCCAACAAGAACCTTCACAATAATGATAACCCCAGGAGGGTACCCTGGAGATACGGGCAAATTCCAAAGTGTAGCGGACCAAAGGATCAAGGAAGATCCAAAACCATTCACATCCAAAGGAAGGAGCAACAATAGGCTAAGCGGAGAAGATGCAACCGACAAAAAAGAGAAGAAGAGACGAAGAGAACTCAAGAAACATTGCTTTATTAAGTAGTGAAAGACTACAATGCAAGGGAAAAGATGCCTGAAAAAACATAACAACTATTCATTCGACACCCTCTCCAAGAAAGCAAGAGGAGAGATACTGAAAGGCGCCAGTAAGCTTCAAGGTGCCACGGTCTAGATTGGGGCGAAGGCGGAAGACCTCTTGAAAAATCTTGAAGTAGAGCTGGATATTGATTAAATGCTTAGGCTGGGCCCGTACGCATTAGCAGTTCGGGCCGTGCCTGGTACGGCCCGGAATGAACAAAAACACAGCCATGCCAAACACGGCCGGGTTCGGTGCCCGTCGCGGGTTTGAACATACATGGCCCGTGGTAATGCAGCAAGGGCACTGAAACATTTAGATGTCAGGGCCGTGCGGCCACTGACTTCCGTTATGGGCAGGCACAAAATGTACGACATGGCAGCACCAGATGCTGCCACATGGCAATTTTAAATTTTCCTTTTTTAAAAAATATAATATATGAGCCCAACGGCTCTCTTCTCCAAAGTCAAATTCCAAGTACCAAGGTAAGCAAAAGGGTTCATGACCGGTCATATCAAAAGAAATCATGCCATTTTTAAACTAGCTACCTATGAGTACTAAGGTATTAAATAAATAAACTAATTCCAAGTCCTGTCATTACTAAAAGCTGGCTACCATTACTAATCTAATTAAATAAATCCATTAATTCCAAGCTTAATCATCTCAAAAGTATTAATGCCATTAAACATACCATATATCTTATACTCCTCTTCCTTAGCCTTGGCGGGACCAGAACGGCGATGCATGGGGCACATGCGCAGCTCTTCTACCTCCGCTACAACCTTCGGTTCTCCTCCGCTAGAGAGCGAAAGCTTCAGCTCTAACGCCTCCTTTTGCTTCTGCATCTACCCTCGAAAATATATTGTGAAAATTTTCTTTTTTTCTTTCTTTTGTGTTTTTACGTGATGAATTATCAAGCGCATAATTTTGGTTTGTTTTTTGTTTGTTGGTAATTTTTATTTTATTTTTTAGAATTTTTTAGAATTTTTTTAGAATTTTTTTAAATATTTTTAAATATTTTTAGTAACAGGCCGTGCTTGGCCACGTCTTTGGAAACCGACCGGCATGACATGGCCGTCTTTCATCTTTGGAGCGAGTTAGGCCGAATTTCGTGCCGTGCTCGTCATGGCACGAAATTCGCCTAACACGAGTTATGCTCATGCCGGGTCGGCCCACTGGCTCGTTAGTCCAGCTCTATCCTGAAGCTCTCCTCGGCACCTTCTGCGTAGACCAAGTCCTCAAACTCGTCACATTATATGAACTAAACCACACGCCCGGAGAAGCAAGCTTTCGCTCCACAGCCAAGTTGTCGTCCAAGACCGAGTAGAACTTCGACAACGTAATAAAGTTCAGCGGAAGAAGCGGCAGCTTGTAGGATGCAACGACCTCCTCTTGGACCCTCTTCAAGCCAAACAAGTAAGTGGGAGGAGTCTGTCTTCTCCTTCGTCTTCTCTTCTTTTCCTTTCTGCTGCAAGGCCTCGACAGAAGACAAAGGCTTAGGATTTGCGACCGGGGGGTGGGGGGGGGGGGGGAGCTCCAAAGTTAATTCCCATAAGGATCGACACAAATAGCAGGGATCCATCAGGAAAAACCCCAAGAAAATCAAAAGAAGTAAAGATAGTGTATAGCAGATACTTCACCTTAGAGAACTATTTAAAGAATGTAGAAAATGACATGAAAAGGTGCGCAGAGGGCTCTCGTGACGTTCCAGAGGACATTTTAGGAAAGCATCCTCATAACTTGGCTTTCGTGTGCCGCCAAGAAAGGAGTTGTCTAGGAGGCGAGGAAGCGGAAGCGGCGAAAATCCCAGGTGTAGAAAGGGATCCGTGAACCCTAACCGTTACATAAGTGCCCAAGACAAGGCTCCACAATACACCAAGCAAACAGGTCTCACAGCCGACAAGAATAGGAAGCTATTTGACTTCTCAGCCTGTCTCAAACCAAGGGATAGACAAACTAAGAAGTCAGGGGGCAAGTGTTATAGGTAAAAATCCGCAATGCACGTGGCACGATCCTTGGCTATACCATGTAAAGGAGTTTAGATAAGGTCAGCTCGACCAAGTAACGATGATGACCGACTGGCCGAGACCGTCAAGAAGTCGTTGAGGAGTGCTTTGAAACTCGGAGAATCTTCTAAAAGCTCCTACCGGTGGGCGATTGGAAATTTTGGCACGCATGACAACTTGACCTGGCGCATGGTTGGTAGCTCTACTAGCACATTGCTGGCACCCTACTAGCACCCAAGTGGGAGGAAGCTTGCGGGCCAAGTCTCAGGGACCCTGGTCGGCTTGAAAGGTATAAAAGGCGGTAAGGAGAGAGAGCGAGGAGACCTCAGGTTGACTCTGAATCAAGACTCTCTCTCTCTCTCACCCCCATTCTCTCCACCCTCTTCGATCATTCTCCTTTTTGTTCATTGGGAGCCTTCTATATGCTCCTATGGGCTTCCCCTCGTCAGAGAAAGCCAATTGACTTGATCGTCGAAGGGTCCAAGGGGAAATTCCCCAGACTTCCTTTGTAGGACACCGCTGGAGGAGAGGCCGCATATTCCTGAGAAGGATTTCCAGTTCTAACCCCCTCACTGATGACGGGCATGATCCCAGACCCCTAGTTCAGAAACCTCACCTACTACAAATTTTCCTAGTTAACAGATCGGCTCACACCCCAAGAAGGAGTCTACTTTTTGGTGCTAACACACTACATTGAAGAGAATCTAAAAACCCTATTAATTTAACAAAAAAGTTTTTTTATACATAGCTCCCTAAAATCTTCTATATTGACAAATAACTCTATGATAGTTTCAAAATCGTATATCATTCATTGAAATCTTTGCTAAAATTTCAATTACTTTCCTAACTTAAAAACATTTAAAGGAGGTAGATAATATTTCTAGAATGCACTCACTAACACTGTTAATTAGATTTTTTTTAATTTTTTAGTTTGACCTAATAGTTTAAGTTAATGACAACTTATTGCTGATGAGAAGAAGCTTTTTTCAATCTCCTGAAGTTATCTGAACTTTGAAAGTTTTGTTTGTTGGAGTAGAATCATGGCTTTGATGAGCTTCGGTGAATCGGCCACATTTGGATTAAAATGCCTCTTTCTTCCCTTCCTAATCTTCAGTTTAACTTACTTTGGAAACACTTTTTTTCTTTTTTTTTTTTCTTTAAAGTTCTATCAAATAAAAAAAATATTTTTTTTTTCAAAAACCAATTCAAAAAAGCCCTTAAACCAAGAGGTAATATTAACCTTTCAGATCTCCTATTAAAATTAAACCATGATTAACTAGATATTAGGGTTTTATATGATGGCAATGAGGTATCTAAAAATAACATCAAAGATTTTGAGTTATATGCAATTAGGTTAATTTTATTTTACACACCTAAACTTTACTCTTTTTGCACTTTGGCACCTCAACTTTTTTAAGAATGTAAGATACCCCACAACTTCTTTTAAGTGCCTAAATGGCACCTATGTCTAATTTTGTTAACTAACAACTATTTAACTGAGTTTATTAAAACTTAATGAAAACCCTAATTTCTAAAATTCTCTTTTTCCCAAAATACCTCTTCCTTCTTCCTCATTGGCTCCGGTGGAAACCAAAATTTTATTAAGGTACAAGTTCTCCACCGCCACCAGCTCCTCTGGCATTGCTCCAGAGAGCCGGTTATAGCATAAATCAACCCTCCCAATCACCACCCGCCCCTCCGGCCTCACCTAGCCTGAAAACCACCAACCCTTCCTGCAAAGTGGAGCTATCTTCATCCTTTGTCCCAAGCCGTCCATGAGGAAGGGAGGTAGATGGGAGGGGTATTTTGGGAAACAAAGGATTTTAGAAATTAGGGTTTTTATTAAGATTTAATTAACTTAGTTAAACAGCAGTTAGTTAACAAAATTAGTCATAGGTGCCATTTAGGCACTTAAAAAAAATTATGAGGTATCTTATATTCTTAAAAAAGTTGAGGTACTAAAGTGCAAAAAAAAGTAAAATTCAAATGTATAAAATAAAATTAACCCTTATAAAAAAGTCAACGAGTTACTAGTTGAAATTATGTGCAAGGTATTTTTGGTTATAGTATATAAAATTCATTGTTTAACTTTTAATAATCAATGACCTTGGAATACTTATATTAGCTGTACGTTTACTTATAAAATACCTTCAAATTACATACTTTCAACGATTGACCAAAATTTAAGTTTTTTTCATGGTTTATAGTTGTGCTATTATTAAAAAAAAATAAAAAGTACTAAACTGCTATCTAATAGCACAAACTTTTCTTCTATTTATTATGGTAAATGCTCAATTTATCAACATCTTATTCATCTCTAATATGCCTTGACCTTCTCACAAGATATCAACTATCAAGTTTTATTTTATTTTATTTTTTTAACTTGGGCAACAAGCACCCCCAGAAAGAACGGTTTCATCAAAGAGCGTGCACAAAAGCACGGAGCAACCGAAGGCTCATGTGCTCTTACGGAGCACTCAAATGCTTATGTGGTGCATGGGACACCCACCGTTTTCACACACACTATGTCGTCACCCACACAGCGGAAATTCAAACACAAGTTCTCTGGATCGAACCTCTTATACATGGGACCTTATACCACACGACCCAAAGGCCGTTGGTAAAATAACCAAACTTTTGATCCTATCCAACTAAGAACCAACTCATAACTTCTTACTGAGAAGACAATGGCCCAGTAAAAATGCTGCGCACATCCAGAAGTGAAAGCATAGATTCACATGGAAACTTGCAAGTACTCTACATCCCAAGGAGTATAAAGGAGACTCACTTGCCAAACAGGTAGCTATACACAAGGTGTTGGCACTCGAATTACCCTGATGTTATCTTTAACAATCTATTTAACCTGCTTTAATGAATAAAAGTTCCTCCATTTACATTATTTTTTTTAATTCCTAGTGTTACAAAGACAAGCTCATGCAGTATCCATATCCCTTCAGTTTTTGAAGTTCTAAGTTTTGCAATGACTCAAACCATCGTGCCAACCCAAAATGCAAATCATCATTCAGGTTCCTGTATTTCAAATCAATCCATGCTTTAGGGCAGGATATTTCTGCTGTAGTTTCTATAAATTCACAAAAGTTTCGGCCAATTGGATGAAAATTCTGCACCATATACAAGCAAACCATTATCCAACTATCAAGAGGTTACCAAAACATAAACTTGATCATATGGAGTCTAAATGCCCGCAAAATTAGCTAAAAAATAGGGTGATGGAACTGATACTAAAAACTAACAATCCTATGTAACGTTAACATACATCTCATATATGTTTGTGATATTCATCAAACCAACGATCATTCCATAATGCATTATCCTCCTTCAGATATCAAAAATGATCACCACTACTTCAGGTTTGAGAAACCAGGAGAAGAAGCTGTTTGTCTTTGCCTCAGAAGCAACTGTCACTTCAGTTCCATTCTCACCAACAAGATCAATGGAATATTGTAAGTTCAAGGAAATGAAGAATAAGCAAAAGGTGTCATTACACATAAATAAAAAACACATACCACAAGTTATCACTCTACATGAATTCCTTCTTATCAAACCTCTTCCGCATTCCTACTATATATGATAATAAAAGAAAAGAAAATAATAGATGTTAAACCAAAGGAGGCACAGGAAAGTAAGATTTCTGCAAAAAAAAAAAAAAAAAAAAAAAAATGCATTTACCATCATGCTAACATCAAATTCAAACGACAACATCAATTTCTGCATCTGAAGAACCAGAGTCTAATGGCTGTTTGTCTGAAGGTCCTACACTTTTAGCCTCTTTCTTTTTAGCTGAAAAAAGAACTTTGTGATTATACAAAACACATGCAAGAATGAAGCTTAATATGTTGGCACATAATCAAACAACAGAATTTCTCACATTACCAATAACTTTGCTTGCAAGTTATGCAAATAGGTGGTGTATCCCAACTTGCTCCAACTTCCCCAACCAATAACTTAAGATATAAATAATTATATTTTTATATAATTTAATTAATTTTAAAAAAATGATTAATTAATATTAATAAATATCAACCATTAATTAAAATATATACAATTTTAATACAAAATATTTATTTTAATTTGGATATAGAAGTTTTTCCTCAAAACTGAATACAAATTACAAAACCCCAAACCTAAGACCTATTCCACCTTAGTCCATCCCAAGCCAAAGCCCAAATAATGTCAAAATACTATCTAATACAATATGCATAAGAAATTTACTCCGTTGAAAGGAGGATATATTTTTCTCAAACCTTGGAAGGTCAAATAATTTTGATGAGTTTAACAAATTTGGGATGAAAAACACACTATTTGAAGGGACAATTGCATTTCTTAATCACAATGCAGACAGTGAAGACATTACTTACTGTATTGCTTATCATTCTTCCTTGAAGCCTTTCGGGATTTCTTAAAGTGTCCATCAGATGCCTCATTAAATAAATGACTATATTTTTCCAGCACCCTACTCTTTTCTTCCAATAAACCCAGCATTTCAAACGCATCTGCCACTTTTCGTACAATAGATTTGCATGGAGGTTTACGATCAAATTCTTCCAGACCTTTAAACAGCTTCACAAGGGTGAAAATACATGATCATCAGCTTAGAAACAACATATCAAAGAGTATCTGGATTAATTTAAATGCAAAAAAAATTTAACTTTGGCAGTCAAATTTTCTGGGTCCAATTAATTGTTCCATACATAAAATTTTAAAAAATGTTCTACAACATATATATTGCCATATCAAATGCCACAATATAGGCAGATATCCCATGTTACCCCAAAACAAACACCCCAACTTTTTCACTTTGGAATAAGATTAAATATTTAATAATTTTTTCAAACACAATTAAAACTTACTTAATTTTAAGAAAATTTATTCACTACCACATGAAAAGACTATACCACCATTCATTATTTATCCCATCCAACCTCACCCAATAACATTCTATTCATTAAAACAAAAAAAGTATTCACCATAATATATATTACTAAACATAATTAGCATGAAAATAAAGTTTAATCCCATTTACAAAAATTAATAAAATGCCCTTACTAACATAAAACTCTAGCACCTCACCCTCTTTTACTCTTGTTTACCACTAATACATATCATTAAACATAATTAGCAAGCTAATAAAATCTAACACAATTTATACAAAATTACTAAAATATCCAGCTAACATGACAGCCCCAAACACCCTAACCACCTTTTTCCCTTCATTTACTAGTAATATAGATCATTAAACATAATTAGTGAGTTAATAAAATTTAACACAATTAAAATAAATTTACTTAAATGTCCCCCAGTAGCTTCACAAACCTAAGCACCACAACCTCTTTTTGTGTATCATTTACCACTAATTGATATTATTAAACATTATCAACAAGTTAATGAAGTTTAACCCCTAACCTCGGGATGTTTATGGAAGCTGACGTGGAAGGGTGTAGGTCGTGGTCGATGAGCCCATGTACAAGGTAGAATTAGTGAGGGGATGTACAAGTTAGGGCTAGCATGGCGAGGATTCAAGGTCAGGGTCAACCAAAAGTTGCGTAGGTAGAAGAAAGGTTTTTGGCTCAATCAATAACGTGAGGACGATGGATGTGGCAATGTTGATTGGAGGGGTGATCTCAAGTGGGGGAATGGATGCAGTGGCTAGGATTTTGAAGGATTAGTGTAAAGGTTTTGGTAACAGCTAGAATTTTGGTTTAGTTTAGTTGTAAGTCACTTAATTTTATGGGTTTTTAGGAAAAAAGGTATGACAAGTTTTTCTAGCCACTTAATATAGTGGCAACGCCGGGTGGAGTAAATTCATCATATCAATCTCTCATCTTCTCATTAGAAAGTTAACTAGATATCTTAACAAAAAAAATATTATTTTTTCCCACAAAAATGATTTTGAAAAAAGAGTCATTAATCTACAAAGAGAAACATACCTTCACAAGCCTCTCTAGCATGTTATTGCGATAATAAATAGATATCATAAGGTCGCAAACCCGCCAAGGAACTGAATGCAGATCATGACTGACTTTCTTTACCCAAATATTATGTGCTTCTTCCGGCCTGCCATCTTTTTCCAAGGCGCGTATTAGCTGTTCATAGGTTCCTCTTGTAGTTCCTTGACCTTTGCTCAACATCCACTTTAATACCTAAAAAGGCCTACATATTAACAAGGGTAGCATATAATGTTCAATTATAAAAAAGGCAACCCGAGCTACAAAGCTCCCACTTTACGCTGGATGCAGGAAGGGTTGGACCACTCGGGTCTATTGTACATAGTCTTACCCTTCTTTTTTCAAGAGATTTCACAACTTGAACATGTGACCTGGCCTAGGCTGTGTGGCTTACAACTTTACCGCTTAAGGCCAAAACTCCCCTTTATATAATGTTTGATCATAAATATTAAAAAACAAAATCAAATTAATTGGTATTCTTATTTCCAAACTGACATAGTATCAACATGCTTAAGAGTAAACATAAGACCAAACTTAACTCATTCAATTTTATTTGCTTTTTTCATTCAGTTTATTGAAATCATCAGTGTCTCCCTTGGTACACATATGTGAAAGAAACCTACTCTGAGTCAATCAAACAAATATATCCATAATAAAACATACATAAATAACACCACTCACAAACCATACAAACAAAAAATAGTGCATTGAGATCCAACATCATCAATCTCAGCGTGCTCGAATAGAACATCACTGTATATAACAAAATTCATGAAAACTCAAATTTATTTGAGCTAATCCACACAGGTCATATCCAACACACAAAAAAGAAATAAATAAATAAAAAAACCTCCAGTTTCATACCAAACCAATAGACATATATTCCTAAAAAGCCTACATTGCCTCTTTTGTGCCTACAAAAGCATCAAAAGCAATATGCAAAAGGGTTTCTATTTGAATTGTTTGGTTGGGTTATTAGGAAATCCAAACAAAAAGTGAACCAATTATAGTTTAGGTTGACAAGTCAAACCAAGTTGAACCAAGGTTCAACGAGTTACAAAACTCAAACCAAACCAAACTAAAATTAATGATATGGATGGGTCTGTTGGTTTTCAGAGGTCAGTTGCACACCCCTAATGTCAACATGTTGCAACATGAAGCACTAGAAGTCAAGGACAAGACAAAGAAAATATGAAACTTGACCTTTATAATGTAAGGAACATATAATCATGAAACCACAAATACATAGGATATTCTTGTGAGAATTGGTACTATGATGAAAGTAGTTGGTGGGCTAGAAGCTTAAAAATAAACATAGCAGAATATGATCACAAATAGAATTCAATTGAGTATTAGATAATGATCATACCTGAACAACTTTGTGCCATTGTTCCATCTTTTCAAGAACAAGCAATGCTCTCTTGAGCATAGGCAAAGGAAACTCTTGCTCCCATGCAACCCAAGCATCAAGAGTACCATAAACTGCTTCTTTGGAATCCTTGAGGTCAAAAAGCTGAAATGAAAACATAACATCAGCACTAATGTAGAGAGGCTCACTCTCTCACAACTATGTACAGCACACAACTTCCATCTTAAAAGTCAAAATGGGATGTGGAATGAGATCAGAATAGAGACACCTGTTAAACAGTTAATTTGAAGTTGATCTAAAAAAATTATAGCTGAATAGTGAATACTAATTAGTATTTACAACTGCAAAGTATTACATCAGATCATGTATAATAAAGAAACACAATTCACCATCACAGGAAGCATGCAATGAAATTGGTTAAAATCTAAAATAATTTATTCTCTTTAACAGGAATGATCCATTCCACTTGGAGACAGCTTGATAGGGGTCATTTTTTAGAAATCACTTAACTTTTAATTATTCTATTTCTATGTACACTAAAAAATAAGCATAGTATATGAAACTAGCAAGCTAGATACCCATGCTACAGAAGAATATCATGAAGTTATATACCGTGTTAAGAAGAAATTTTCTTTTATCCACCGACGAAACATTCTGCCCAATTCTTTGTTTTGGTAATGGTCCTGCATCACTTTTTGAATGATGATCAACTCCACTATCTTGCTGTATTGGTGTATGCAGGATTAAAAAAAAACAACTCAGGGAGTTTTATAGGAAAAAAGAGAATGCACATAAAAAATATTTAGTCAAAGCAAATTAGCTAAGGGAAGAGGTATTGGAAACAAATTAGCCAAGTTGCAGAAAAGTAAAATTGAATAGATTAGCAGAATGATCAGAAGATATCCATATAAAGCTTGAAAATGAAAGAATACAATACAGAGTGAAGAAATGTTCATGCATATCAACATTTATTAAGGTTTTCAAGTTTCAAACAAACACTCATAGAAATAAAAAGGATAACTAGTAGATATTGACAACAGCAAATGCAATGAGTTCAGCTCCAGATTCATCATATGTTCTGAATACTTTGGATGAGTGATGTCAAAAGCTATCATACACCTAACAATCAATCTAGATTCATGATCCACTAACAACTTTTAAGAAACATATTCCTTATGTCTGCTAGAACATTTATGAAGACATTATATGAGAACATGATAATGTGTACTCAAGACAACCACTGGTAACATCAAACTCAATCTCAGTGCAGATGGCCACATAAGAATTCTAATCAACATTGTTTCAGTTAAAACTGAATGGGAATGTAACATATATGTGGCATATATGTATCATCGATAAATTGTGGATATTCAATGGTAGATTTATTTACAAAAGTAGTGAAGTATGAGTCAATTAGAAGTCCTTAATGATATCATACAAGTGAATGTGAGTTATATTTTGAAGGTATGTTTCCAAAAATCCAAAGCGGGTGTCCAATCACCACAAATAAGAGTTGCTACAAAATTGAAAGGTATAAAAGGTGACACGAGGGATAAAAACATCATGCATGTTAATTAAATAATTAAAAGGCACATGTAATCTAAAGTGAACTTTTGTTACACAAAAGCCATGTATACTTACAAAGACTTTAGATAACTCAAACTAAAAAGGCTGATGCATCCTGTTAGATTCCATGGTTTTAATTAATACATACCAAAGTGCCAGAAATTAGTACCCAAATCTTTTTAGAGACAACCATACCTTTGCATGGATAAAAAGAGTTGCATAACAAGGGTAAAAATATATTTCTTTTTGTGAGATTCTTGCAGCTTTATGTTGTTCAGTTCTTGTATAAATTATCTGCTAGATAATTTAAGACTAGAAGAATTGTTAAGCAAGGAAGCACCTCTGATGACATTGGCTCTAAATCAAGCTGGTTTTTCACTTGACTTTGCAAAAGCCCACCATAACCTGAGTGCCTATGATGAATATCGGATGATCTTGTGGCATAATGGTTAATCCGACCAGCACCGAGCTACACAACGAAAAGAACATGTTCATATGGCTCTCAATGACTGCAACTAAACGCGGCAGTAAAGCAACAAAGGATTAAGGGTACCTCCAGTCTAATATTTGAATTCCTACCAATAAAATGAGACAGGATATCAGAACACAGCACTAAGTATCATAATATTTTTCAACAATTTAAAAGGAACATATCAAAGAGAGGTGAACAAACACCGTGAGGATCTCCATACCACTAACTGGAAAGGTGCAAGTCCTATTCCGCCAACAGAGATTCATAAAAGTTGTTATTATCATGATATCAGAAGACATGGATGCAACTTTACTATAAATGAAATTTAAAAAACATCTTTAGTTCAAACCAAAAGGTTTGAGTTTTTCAATTCAAAGGATTACAAAACAAAACTAATTCTGGTTCTAGGATTTCAACAACTTCACCATCAGTGGCATGCATTTCAAAATTTGAAACTTTTACCCTAAAGCTTGTGGCTGAAACGATGAAAATTAGGGTAAAACAGACAAGAGAAACTACTACAATAATTTAATACTTCATGATCATTTTGAAAAAACAACATCATGATCTCAGAAGAAGAGAGAGATGAACCATGATTCTTTCAGGGGATTCGACTTAGAAGTCAGGTGGAGTAAGGCAATGGATTGTCGCAGAGAAGTCGCCACCTTCCGCATCCTTGTGTGAGAGAGAACGCGGAACAACGGAAATGATCTTCAGGTATCCATCAACGTACTATTTGCGAAGTAAAGGAGAGAAGAGATCACTCGGATTTGAAGTAGTGTGTGAGTGCTGTGCTTTGGGGCCGGGAAGAGAGATAGGCTGTTCTAGGGCTAGGGATGGCAATCCCCGAGCCGATCCGAAGTTACCGATCCGATCCCGTCCGATTTCTGAAGAAGATCGCGAGGTGGGACGGTTCTAGTAATGATTCTTATATATATATAAAGCTACTTTAAATAGTACCAAACTATTGGAAGATTCCTATTTAGTTATCAACTATAAAAATTTTAATTGGGTACCCCAACTTTAAAATTATGTTCAATTGGGTCACCCACTTTCAATTAAGGTGTTACGTTTTGTTAATTATGGTTTTGTAAAGTAAGTAACCTTTAGTTGTATTATTTTTTATGTTGTTTAGATATGATTATGTTATTTGTTAAAAAAATTAATCTTCAATGGTATTGTAATTAGCATTAATTAGGTTAGTTGTTAATTCATTAATTATGTTATTATTTTTTAAAAAAAAATAATACAGTGGGTTGGATCAATGTAATTCTAAACAACATAACAAATAATACAACTATTACTTACTTTACAAAACCCTAATTAACAAAACCTAACACCCTAATTGAACATGGGTGATCCAATTGAACGTAATTCTAAAGTTAGGGTACCCAATTAAAATTTTTTATAGTTTGATGACTCAAATAGGAATGATTGAATAGTTGGGTGACTATTTAGATAATTTACCCTTAAATTATATAGTTTTAGGGTTTACAATGAAGCTTTGTTTATCAAAGTGCTTTTACATTGCTGTAAGTTTATTTTATTCGAGTTTTTGGAGGTATTTGGAGGTTTCATAAAGTAAGGGTTTTGGAGGGTCAACATAAACCCTTGTTTGGATCTGGGAAGGGTTAAGAGGGTAAGGTTTTTGGAGGTTATTGGAGGTAAAATGGAGGGTTAAAACCCCCCATTTTACTCCACTTTTCAACCCTCCAAATCGGAGGGTTTCCAAGGTTATATTTTAAAAGATTACCAAACTGCCCTTTTCATGAAAACCTCTCTTCTTTTCCAATCTTGCAGCTGGCGGCCGACAACCTCCAATACTCCAACGATCACACCCTCACCCGTCCTCGCCGGCGCTGCGATCTAGTGATCCGTCGAGAGATTGTCCGGCGACCCGATATTTGAAGCTTGTCGTCCCTCCGTGCAAGGTGAGCCTTTTTGGTTTTGATCTTTTTCATGTTCTGCAAGGTGATGTAGTCTCTTTCTTGATTTCAGTTTGTTTGTGGGCTTTGATTCAAACTGATCTTCGTTTTGGATGGGATTTTAGGTAAAACTTTGAAGCTTTTCTTGTTAATGGTTTGGATTCTTGTTGAGATTTGTTTGTGGGGATTGAGAATTAAGGTTTCAGTTTGTTTTACGCCCTTTTTTTTTTTTCTTTTGGGGGATGGAATTGAATTAGTGTTTTGGAGGGTATATCTTTTAATTACGCACAAATTAATGGTAAAAATTACATCTTTGATTAACATTCAGAAATCCAAGGATGCTTTTGTCTGATTTTCTGATTTCTATTTGTTTTTCATTCAATGGAGTTTTGTTGTTTCAAATTCTTGGTTTAAATTTATGGTGAAGTAAATTTGAATTGTGCCGATTACAGTATATACGTATTTTAGAGTTATAAATCTACCCTACTGAGATACGGGGTTCATTGATATGAACTTAGTTTAAAAATTGTGATCCTTTTATTACTTGTTTATGATTTTTATTTTAAATTTGGTTTTCTCCCTTTTTGGTGAATTTGATCTGAATTCATGTTCATTGTCAAACTACACAATATGTGTTATCTTTATATAGAGCCATATGTGACTCCAAAACAAGTAGCACCATAGGTAACATGAATGATGCACTGGATGACAATAACATGTTTTACAGTGACCCTACCTTGTAAATAATTTAGAATTTATCATAAGCTCTAGCACGGGGGTTGTGAGTATTTCTTTCTCCTACCTCATTTATGACTCTTGAGCTTGTGTTCCTTGTAATGCCTTATATATATATATATATATATATATATATATATATATATATGATCCTAGGGACATGTTACTTGCTTGTGATTTCGTTTCACTTGCTTTTGCACTTGATTTACTTTCTAATCATTGCTCATGGCTTCTAGACATATTTATTGCTTTACTTGCGATCCTATTGAGCCTATTATTTAGGCTTATGCTCATACACTTGATTGATGTTTTCTCAGGTGACGACGAGGAGTAGGATCGGGCTTAGTGGGGACCGCTTCGGAGTTGTTGGATTCTCCTACTTTATTATCTGAGGTCTGTGTACCTCTTATCTATATTTGTGTGTGTGAGAGACTTGTACTATTTATGTTGTATTGATTACTAGGGGTGACTTGACTAGATCCTAGTATTAGGTTGTGTAAACCCGGGTATTATACTTGTATGGAGTTATGTAAACTCCCTTGTTATTATTTATATATATATTCCGCTGTTATTCTCTCTAGTTAATAATTATACAGGAACTCTGAGGTCTCGCGCCCGAATGGGGACCCATCCCTGTTTGGGTGCGGCGATCACTAATCCGATGCTTTCGAGGCTTTGGGTTTGAGGCGTGATAACCATGATGTTCCTCGTGTGCTTCATCTCCAAGTTCGTTAGCTTGTGCAAGTATTGCATCATCAGGGTCTATACCTATTAAATAGTTATGCAGAATACAACATGCAAAAATAATTTCCTTTTGTGTTTCTAAATTATAATGTGGCTCCGTCGAGCTCCCTATTATAGGGAAACGCTTCTTGAGGATACCAAATGCACATTCAATAGCATTCACGTAGAGATGAATGGCGAAGATTAAATAATTCACACGCATTTCGTGGTGGATTTCTTGAATACTCCTTCACGTTCAATAAACATTGTGCATGTTGGGTTGGGCTGAAAGAGTGTGGACAAGCCTATTTAATTTTTTTTAAAAAAAATTAAAATATTTTAAAAATAAAAAATATTTAGAAAACATATTTATATTATCTATATATATTACTACGTGAAAGTGGGACTAGTTTTATTTTTAAAAATGAAAAAAGCTAAAAAAAAATTAAGTTGAGATTTTCCAGTTTTCTCATAATTTAAGATTTTTTTAATTTTAAAAAAGCATCTATCTACATTATTAGGAGAAAATAATTTTAATTTTAAAAATTCAAAAAACCCAAAAAAATTAGATTGAGATTTTGAAATTTTGTTTTGAATTTTGAATTATAAAATAATATAAGCAATGAAAATATCAAAATAATCACTCAAACTCAAACATCTTCGCATTAGTTTTTATGTAATTAACTACTTGATTTCCAATCCTTTGAGAATTTTCAGATGGACCATTGACCACGGCGAGCAGGATCATGCGATAAGGTCAAGTGTACACTAATTGTGGGACAACCAATGGATTGAGAGTTGTGGATTGATGAAGCAAATGTCAAGAGGCAAGGGTAAGCGTCTTGAGGAGATATGCGAGGGGCTTGATAAGTTTGTGATTGGATAACTGTGGGTAAAAAATATATGATATTTTTTATTTTTTATTTTTCCTATTATTTTTGAAATTTATGGTTTGCGTTTACTCAAACTTATTTAATGTTGATTTGCTAACATTAATTTCAGGTTTACTCAAACATATTAGCAAAGCAATCACAGTGCTCGGGATTTATTATTTTTAAATCCTGAGAAATGTGAAGTGCCATTTGCTAGTTAAAATCTAAAATAAAAACAATGTCTTCACAAGGTGAATTCTAACATACCTTGGGATAAAAACCAAGGTGTGTTAGCCTTGGTTTTGTGACCTGCATTGGCCGTTCACGCACCCACAAACTGCGAGTTTGGGTGCAACCAGACACAAATTGGGTGGGTCGCCATGTCACATCAATTGGTACGAACATAGATTGGGTGTGCCGCCATGTAACATCGACAAGACGGACACTTTCGCACCACATTTATGCATGCACACGAACTACCAATAAGGCGATGCGGCTAGACCCAGATAGGGTGCGAGCCTTTACAAATTGGCCGTGCCGCCATATCACATCTAATTGTACTGTTGGTGCACCCAATTTATGAAAGCTCACACCCTATCTATGTCTGGTCGTACCCAATTTGTGAAGGCTCACACCCTATCTATGTCCTGCACTCCATTTAACCGCTACCTAGGTAATGCACTGCACATAGATAGGGTGCAAGCCTTCACAAATTAGGTGAGCCGCCATGTCACATCTAACTGTACGGTTGGCACACCCAATTAATGAAGACTCTCACCCTATCTGTGTCTGGTTACACCCACGAACTGCCAGTCCGAGTGCGGCCAGACAAAGATAGGGTGCAAGTCTTCATAAATTGGGCGCACAGTCATGTCACATCGAACTGTACAGTCAACGTACACAATTTGTGAAGCCTTGCACCTTATCTGTGTCTAGCCGCACCTACAAATTGCCACTCCGGGTGCGGTCAGACACAAACAAGGTGCGAGTCTTTACAAATTGGGCGCGCCGCCATGTCACATCGAATCATGCAGACTATGCGACTTACCCAATTTGTGAAGGCTCGCACCCTATCTATGTCTGGCCGCATCCACGAACTGCTAGTCCGGGTGCAGCCAGACATAAATATGGTGTGAGTCTTCATAAATTAAGCGCGCTTCCAAGTCACATTGAACTGTACGAATGATGCACCCAATATGTGAAAGCTCGCACCCTATCCATGTATGGCCGCACCCACGAACTACCTATCCGGGTGCGGCCAGACACAGATAGGGTGAGAGTCTTTATAAATTGGGTACGTCACCATGTCACATCGAATGCCGCCATGTAACATAGAAATGTACGGACTCTGAACCCAATTTGTTAAGGCTCGCACCCTAACTGTGTCTGGCCGCACCCGCGAACTGCCAGTCCAGGTGCGGCGAGACACAGTTAGGATGTAAGTCTTAACAAATTGGGTGTGCCGCCATGTGTCATCGAACGCTGCCATGTCACATCAAACTATACGGTTGCTACACCCAATTTGTGAAGGCCCACTCGGAATCTGTGTTTGGCCGCACCCACGAACTACTAGTCCGGGTGCTAGTATGTGCAACTTGGGTGTGGACCTTCACAAATTGGGTGTGCCGCAAGTTATCGCCACTAATTAGTTTAAAATGTTTAAATCAATATTTAATATAAAAAACTAGATCAAAACAAATATTATCTAAAATATGAATTATAATTCAATAATTTTATTAACACTCTAACTTTTATTTTAATGTTTTAATATAAAAAATTTGTATAAAGTAGATGTATTATGTGTCCGGCCACTAAACCAGGGCTAACATACCTTGGGATGAAACCCAAGGTATGTTAGAATGCCCCGTCTTCACAGCAATGTAGCACTGTATTACAGTCGAGCAATTATGGGTTGTGTCGACTAGTGTCATATTACAAGCCATGCCGACTTGCTGGTTACCTAGCCTAGTATGAGAGAGTATGTTATGTCAAATGTTACCCACCATGGGTTGGGGCTAGACAGACACCGCCCAGAACCAGATGGACACACCCAAAACCTAACTCTAGTTCGATACATAAATGGCAATGGACTTGAACTTCATTTGGTCTAAAGTGCAATAACAAAGGAATTAGTACCTTCTCAAGGCAGGAGAACATAACAAGGCAAGCTAATTTCAACATTAAATTTTTGTTAGTTAAGAAAAAAAATAATAAAAGTTAACAGTCTGGAACTGTAGACCCTGGGACATGACCAAGCATAGCCCAAGGGCGGGCTCATGTTTGGCCATCTCCACGCAACCCGCAGACCAACACATCACGCAACCCGCGTAGACTATATCTTCCCAACATGAGAGATCTGAATGGTCAAAGATCTCTCTGAACGCAACACATGGTTCTCAATGAACTCTATCTAAGAGTTCATTGAGAGCCCTCTCTTTCATCCTCCCTCTCCTCTCATTTCTCTCCTCTCTTCTCTCTAACTTTCTCTCTCTCTCGTCTTTGTCCTCTCATCTCTCTAACTCCCTCCAGTCTCCCTCTCTCTCTCAACATCTCTCTCCCTCTCTTGAAACCTTAAAAGACCTCTAAAAATCTTATAAGCTTAAAACTTAGTACTTCTCTAAGAGGTGACCAAAGAGAAAAGTGCTCTGCTTCATCAACCAGTGTCTCCCCCCGCTCGCGATGGTGGATGGGGGAGGCGCTCTGGTGACCCGAGACTCGTACCAAGGTCGCTAGGAACAACAAATGACAACAGTGAGGCCAAGACCCTATTCTCAACCCCGTACCTCCAGGAAAGCTCCTCGACACAAGGGAACCACGTCGGGACCCGTCGATCCTGGGCTAAGGTAGTCGGACGACAACTTGAATGGAAACCACAGATTGATGCACTGAGGCGGGGGCCAACTTTGGAAAAACTTAAGGCGTCTATTATTGATTCGGTATGGATTGATGATGAAATCCTTGCTAGAATAACGAATAATATGTGGGGCCTACTCTACAGGAAAATATATGGCAGACTACCCCCACTTGAGCTCATCGTGGAAGCGTATCACGTCAATGGACGGAGCTGGGGGAATACATGGTGGCGGATATGCCAAATGGTTTTTACATGATAAGGTGTTCCTCGGAGCAAATGCTTGAAGTCGTGCTCACTGATAGCCCATGGTCGATTAATGGTATGATTATACATCTTATAAAGTGGAGGCCTAACTTTCAGCTTGCCTTCAAGGAGCTCTCAATAACAACAATTTGGATACATTTGTACAACTTCCCGTCCGAGTACTGGGACATGGAGGTGCTTGAAATTGTAGCCTCAAGCTTTGGTAAAATGATAAAGGTCGATAAGCCTACATTCATAGCAGATGGAGGGAGGTTTGCTCCTGATTGCATCGAAGTGGATCTAAGCCAACTATTGAAGAGGGGTGTATGCGTTAGATCAGTTGTTGAGAACATGTTCATCACTGTCGCTTATGAGAAGCTTTCAGTTTTCTGTTTTAGATGCGGAATCATCGGACATTATCTTGAAGCCTGCATGGCAGATTTGAGTGGGCGCCAACCAGGGAATGGTGGAACTAGAACTTAGGAGCCCGACCGGAGAGGGAAGGGCAGTGAGGTCGCAAATACCATTGGGTCGGAAAGGAGTACACCAACTACTTCGAAGGCAACTGGTATGAACCCGGTGACAGAGGAAACGGAGGACGATGAAAAAAAGTTTGGAACACGGTTGCTGGTCCACCGGCAGGGTCGTGGTCGTGGAACGGCAGCCAATGAACACGGCGGTGGCTGGACAAGCAAAGAACTTTTGGAAAGGAACCAGGGGTTGGGACGACATGTGTCCTCCGACCGTTCACAGAAGCAGGCAGATGATGGACACGTGTCCACCTTGGGGAACCAGCAACAGACCTCTGACAAAGCTAGTGGAGAAGGCTCAGTCTTGCACTACCGAGGAGATGGAAGAGCCCGAGGTAGAATGGTGCAGCTGGGAAAAGGATGAGAGGTCAGACTAGAAATAACAGGGGTGGCTACGTGGAAAAAGCTACACCGTTGATACAAACCAAACATCAGAATCCAAATCCCGAGACACTCGTTGAGTCCGAAAAAGTCAAACCTAGAAATCGAGAAAGGGGGAATGAAGATCAAATGGTGGATTTGGGTTCAATTGATCACTTTGGTCGGTCGAACCTAATCACATCACTAGGGGATAGTGAGATAATCGAACCCAATCTACAAGAAGCCTATTTGGAGGACAAGGTTTGTGACCCAAACCTGCCAAATCTACATAATTCTCTTGTTTGCCAAGTGACCAAAGCTCTGCAAAAGAAGGAAGAAGAGGGAATTAAAAATAGAGAAATGGAAGAAGACGTTGAACCATCGGACCTTGACCTAGTGATAGAGGCCGTGATTGGCACATCCTCAAAGTGAGAAGTCGGGGGAAAAAGAAGCTCAGTTGACCCAGGAAAGGGGCAAAAGAAGCGAAGAATTAAGAGAAGGGAGGACCGACCCAATCCCTTGTAAATGATCAGAATCCTCACATGGAATTGTAGGGGGCTTAGTGGGAAGGACACCGTCAACAGATTCAGATACCTAATGAAAGAGACACAAGCTGCTATTATTTGCTTGGTGGAGGCTAGGGCTAATGAAGATCGAATTGTTAGGTCTGCAAGGAAATTTAAAGCACAGTGGCACTAGGCAGCAATCCCAACACTCGGATACTGGGGAGGGATAATCGCGATATGGAAGAGAAATTTCGGTACAGTCACACCCATATCATATTCCAGGTATGCACTACACCTCATTGTAACAATAGAAAACAAGTACACACAGATAGTCTCAGTAGTTTACAATGGCCAAGTAATCTCAGAACAAAGAAAGACATGGGAAGAGCTTGGAAGATTGGCGAGGATACAAGAACCCTGGTTATTAATGGGTGATTTCATTATGGTAAGAAGTAATGAGGAAAGACGTAGAGGGTCAAGTATGCAAACTCTAGACACAAAATCCAAGTTGTTTAATTCTGTTATATCTAATAACTTCCTGTCTAAGCTCTACTACCTCAACTCCCCCTTTACCTAGTGTAATAACCAGAGAGGAGGAGCGTGGAGGTGGGCCAAATTATACAGATATTTGGCAAATGAGATATGGCAAGAGAATGCCATCTCTTATCATGTCAAACATATATCCATATGCTAATCGGATCACTTACTAATACTACTAGATTGTAGAATGGAAAATAGTCGTGGTAGGAGGCCTTTTAGATTTGAGAATATCTAGATTCAAATGGAATAATGTCAAGAGGTTGTAAGGAAGATATGGAATTCTGAAATAACTAGTAACTTAGATGCATAATCCGAGGCGACAAGTTTACTAGATTGAGAAAATATTTAATTAAAAAAAATACAATAAGAACATAAGGAGCCTAGAACTAAAAATTGAGAATGTAGAGATAGAAATTGAGAAAATTGAGAATTGGGAATGGGATAGTGATCAGGAAAATATCCAAATAGGAAAACTGAGAACACTATAGAATTTACACCAAGCACTGCTAAGACAAAATACAACAATGTGGGCCCAAAGATCAAGAATTCAATGGATGCAAAATGGGGACCATAATACAAGATTTTTTCATCAGATAACTAGAACACATAGGACACAAAATAAAATAAACCAAATCAAGAATGAAATGAATACCATAATAGAAGCACCACAGGAGATTGAAAATGAATTCATAGAGTTTTATGTCAAGCTGTGGCAAGGTCATGAAATAAGAAATCTTGATAAACACATATAGGCTATGCTAGATGACTTACCATAACTAATAGAGGAGCATAAGGAGAAGCTAATAGCCCTTGTTACCAAGTATGAAGTGTTTAATGCAATCAAAGAAATGCCGAAAGGTAAGTCCCCGGGCCAAATGGCCTAAATTCTGAATTCTTCACCGCTTTTTGGAATACAATTAATCAATCTCTGATTACTACCATTATGCATTTTTTTTTAACATGCCAAGATGCCCAATTCTTGGAATTAGACCCATATTTGCTTAATTCCTAAGAAAAATAAACCTATGTATGTGAGAGACTATAGACCAATATCCCTGTGAAATATTAACTACAAAATAATCACTAGGATATTAGCTAGTAGACTCAGAGGAGTTTTAGACCATATTATAGGGAAGGAAAAAAAATACATTCATTAAAGGCAGGAATATTATTGATAGTGTTCTGTTGGCTTGAGAATTAGCACACTCCTTAGAGAATGAAACCATCTACCCAATGATGATGATTTGATATGGAAAAGGCCTATGACACCTTAGATTGGAATGTGATTTATGTTGTAATGACCAAAATGGGATTCACTTATAAATGTATTGTATGGATCAAAGAATGTATAGAGTCTACATCTATGGCCTTCATTATTAATGGGAAAACAAGGAGATTGTTCAAACCAGTGGTAGGACTAAGGCAGGGTGATCCTATATCACCATACCTCTTTATAATGGTGTCACAAGTGTTGACCAATTTATTAAACAAAGCTGAGAGTTTGAGAATGATAAAAGGGGTTAAAATCAAAGAAAATAGATACATAAACCATGTCCTATATGTTGATGACTTGCTTATATATAGTGAAGCATCCAAAAAAGTGCAAGAAACCTAAATCTATACATGAGCATCTACAAAGAGTTAATAAGATAGAGAGTTAATCTAGCAAAATCAGAAGAAAAAAAAATTTCCCCCTCTTGGTTCAATATTAGAGTAAGAAAAGCTATTAAGTGGATTTTACAACTGAAAAGGGTTGTTTTCCCCTTTCAAATAATTGGGCAGTTGGGTCTTACCAAATAGGATACCAGTGAAGACTTTCAAACCTCTAGTAGACAAAGTTGAAAATAGGCTTGCTTGCTGGAAAGGCCTTTGTCTATCCATGGCTAGCAGGGTCACTTTAGCACTTTTAGTCCTAATGTCAATACCAATTTACGCCCTAAGTACCTATGTTATACCTAATTGCATGTTGGAGTCAATTAATAGATTGGTGTGAAATTTCATTTGGTCACACAACAATTCAGGTGGAGGCCTCCACATGATCAACTGGACAACAACCACAAGCCCAAAACCTGAGGGTAGATTAGGGTTAAGAGACTTAAAAAGAATGAGAACAACCCTCCTAACCAAGCATGCCATTGACCTGATTAATGGAAAGGAGGTGCTATGGGCAATGCTTTTGGAGAGGAAATATGGGAAAATTGAGCCATGGGATATGGGGAGAGAACATAAGTCTTCATGAGGCCATAGAATATTTAGAAGAATCATAAAAGAAATTAGAGGGTACTTAACATTGAGCACCATTGAAAAGACTGACCATCTACTTAATCAACCCTAGCTGTTTGACATTCCTATTGCATTCAAACCAACCTTTATCAACACTGACTTGGATTTGGATTGTTTGCAGCTAGGGAACCTCACATAAGAGGACGAATGGAATGACCAACTGATAGGGAGATTTTTTTTCCCAAATTAAGTCAAGAGAAAATAAAGGGAATTAAACCTGGACCTAGGGAGGGACAACATGATGCAGACGTGGACAATGATGGTGTCACTACCACAATTAGGTGTAGCAACAGGATCAACAAGGGACACGTGGGGACCAAATACGATAACTTTATTAGGCCATAATGGCGTACTCTTGATGTTATTAGTATGATAATTAGTAATGTAGTATCTTTTGTAATGAGGAGACAAGGTCTGATTAGGAATCAGTACAATTAGTGGAGGCGTGTCATTGCCTGCAGGTGTTCGACATTTGTCTCCTGAGAGCATGATATTCTCTGCAGGGTTTGTTACATCTGTTGATATATAGCAGTGCTATGTAGTATGTTATTTTTAATAAAGAATCAACTTTCCTTTCCCCTCCTCATACATCTCTTCTTCCCTTCTCCTCCCTTTCCTGCTCCTTCCTTCCTCCCTCGGCTACTCCTAAGCCTTCAGCGCTTCATTTAGGTGCTTTCATTGCTCATCTTTCTACCTCATAATGGAAGGTATGACAACCCACTCTCGTGCAATGGAGGAACAGATTGCCTCACCGGTCGATCAACTCGCCAAACAGTCTTAGAACGTTGAAGTTCTCCAACACTAAGTGGCTTCTCAACAGGCTGTGATGGAAGACGTTATGGTCTGTCTTGCAAATAAACTACCACCACCCTTACTACCCTTACCTACCACCCCACCACCACCACTTGGATTTCCTCCACTCTCCTCCTCTCCTTCACCCAACTCTTCAAGTTGAAACAATCCTCCACCGTCACAATCTACCTCCATGAGTTTGAATGTCTCTCTACCCGCATCTCCAGCCTGAGTCACTCCAGCCTCTTGAATTGTTTCCTCTAGGGATTGCACGACGATATCCAACGGGAGCTGTACCTTCTTCGGCCCCAGTCGCTCCACGACGCTATAGGCATGGCTAAACTTGTGGAAGATAAGTGCAACTCCACTCGTACTCATATACCACCCAATCGCACTCTGTTTTCCAAACCCATGATGGCCCAGCCGTCCCTGCCACCATCTGCTTCAAGACAGGCCCCTATACCCATCAAACGCCTCTCCTTTGCCGAGATGGCTTCGTGTCGTGAGCGTGGGATTTGTTTCAACTGTGACTCCTAGTTCTCCCCGGGACACAAATGCAGGCCCCTCCAGTTTCTTTGTCTCCTGGCTGATATCGACGACGAGTCTCCGGCTGAGGTTGCCACCCAGCCACAACTCTTCGAGGAGGACCCACCCTCTCTTAGTGCGGACACGACGTGCACCGAGGCTCCATACATATCCTTTCATGCTCTCACCGGTCACATGGTGCCAGCCACCCTGAAGCTTGCTGGCTCTATCAACGCCCACCACGTCGTTGTTCTTATTGATTGCGGTTCTACCAATAACTTCCTCTAAACTTAACTTGCTGCCCATCTTGGCCTGCAAGTCCTTCCCTCGGTGCACCTTCACGTCATAGTGGATAATGGTGACGCGTTGTCCTGCAGTGGCGAATGTCCTGGCGTCTCACAATTTCTTGGCTAAGCTTACTTTGCCGTTGACTTATTGTTGTTGCCAATCCATGGGGCCAAGCGCATCTTGGGGTCCAATGGATCTTTGGGCTTGGGCCCAGTCGTCTTTGATTATAAGAATCTATGGCTCCAATTCGATCGAGATGGCGAGCAGATCCTACTCCATGGTCTCACTCAACCACAATTCAACTTTCTCGGGTTCTGGCTCAGCCTACTAAATACACCAACCAGGATGCTAGCGCCCAGTACTTACACCTCCGGGTTGAACCCCGTCAACTTAACACTGAGCCCAAACATGGATAGGATGCACCTCCTTCCTTCTTGACACCCTTCCGCACTCTGCTCATTGAATTCACCGGAATATTTGCAGCTTCCTCTGGACTCCCTCCATCACGCCCGCACGACCACGACATTCTGGTTCTTCCAAACTCCACTCCTGTTAATGTTAAACCTTATCGATATCCTTATTTTCAGAAATCGGAGATTGAGCGGCTCGTCGGAGACATGCTTGCAGAGGGTATGATCCGGCCAAGCACCAACCTATATTCCTCCCCGGTGCTCCTCGTCAAGAAGAAGGATGTTATATGGAGGTTCTGCGTCAACTATCGCGCCTTAAACGCAATCACCGTGAAGGATAGGATTCCCATCCCAACGGTAGAGGAGCTCCTGGATGAGATCGCCAGTACCTGCGTCTTCTCCAAACTTGACCTCCGTGCCGACTATCACCATGTTCGAATTCAGCCAGCGAACGTTGTGAAGATGGCGTTTCGGATGCACTAAGGGCATTATGAGTTCCTTGTCATGTCTTTTGGATTGACCAACTCCCCGTCAACCTTCCATTCGATGATGAATGACAACTTCTGGCCCTTCTTACGCAAGTTTGTTCTCATATTTTTTTATGACATCTTGATTTATAGTCCATCATGGGAGCTCCATCTCATCCATTTGTGCGAAGTCTTCACGCGGCTGCTCTCTCACTACCTGTTGGTTAAGATGGGGAAGTGTGAATTCGGCTGCACATCTATTGGGTACCTAGGCCATGTCATCTCCGGCATTGGGGTCGCAATCGATCCAATCAAGATTCAGGCCATGGAGGATTGGCCCGTCCCGGCGAACCTGAAGGCCCTACGTGGCTTCCTCAAGCTCACCGGATATTACAGTCGCTTCGTACCCCGTTATGCTTCTCTGGCCTCGCCCCTCACCAATGTCCTCCGGAAGAATGCTTTTGAATGGTCATCTGAGGCCACAGCCGCATTCAAGCAACTGAAGGATTCCATGACGCATATCCTTGTTTTACATTTGCCTGACTTTAACTCTCCTTTTATCGTACAAATAGATACCTCCGGCGTCGGTGTTGGCGCTGTACTCCTGCAGCAGAACAACCCTCTGGGTTACTTCAGCCGACGACTCTCTCCACGTCTGTAATCATCCTCTGCCTACGTGAGGGAAATGTATGCAATCACTGAAGCTATTCTTAGATGGAGGTAATATCTCCTCGGTTGCCGCTTCATGGTGAAAACCGATCATCAAAGCCTTAGAGCGCTACTCTACCATACTATATAAACTCCGGAGCAGCAGTGGTGGCTCAACAAGCTACTTGGGTATAACTTCGATATCGAATATCATTCGGGGATTCAAAATGGGTATGCGGATGCTCTGTCCAAGCTACCCTCTCTGGCATGCCACTCACTGCTGGCCCAATCGATACCAACTACCGCTTTGTGGGATGCCATACGTTCGTCCTACAAGGCCCACACTGCCACCTCTCAATTAATAGATACCGTAAGGAGCTCCCTAGGGGATCACCCGAAATACTCTGTTAAGGATGGCCTCCTTTTTTATAAGGGGCGCGTTTTCATTCTACCAAACTCGACCCTCCAACCACTCCTTTTAACAGAATTCCATACATCCCTAGTGGGAGGCCATGCCGGCGTGCTCCGCACCGTAACGCACATCACCAACACCTTTTATTGGCTGGAGCTTTGTAGCACTATGCGTGACTTCATTGCCCATTATGCAATCAATCAGGCCTCCAAACTGTTTAACAGAGCTCCTCAAGGTCTTCTACAACCTCTGTCAATCCCGGGGAAGATTTGGCACTCGGTCTCTATGGAGTTCATCACCAATCTTCCGGCGATAGTCGGAAAGACAACTATAATGGTGGTGGTTGATCGGCTATCCAGACACGCTCACTTCTCTGCGTTGGGGCCTTCCTTCACCGCGCCTCAGGTAGCTGACGTGTTGGTCCATGATGTTGTCAAGCTTCATGGCATCCCGGTGCACATAGTCTCCGATCGAGATCTAGTCTTTATGAGCTCTTTCTAGCGGGAACTCTTTAAACTACAAGATACAGTGCTCGCCATGAGTACGGCTTACCATTCCTAGTCCGATGGACAGACGGAGGTCTTGAACCGCTATTTGGACGATTATCTCCGATGCCTGACCACCGACCACCCCAAGCATTGGCTGTGCTTCCTCTGATGGGTCGAGTGGCATTACAACACCGCGTGGCATTCGACGATCAAGATGATGCCCTTCGAGGCGGTTTTTGGTCGGCCACTGCCGTCCCTCATTGACTATCTCATTAGCACAGCCTCCGTGGCCGCAGTTGATGAACTACTCACCGACAGGACCTCCATCTTGGTCTCTCTCCGTGAAAACTTACGAAAGCCGCACTTCATAATACGCTAAATCCAAGCCAACGTGATGCCGAATCGGGACGCCGAATTCGCTGGTTCTGAGACCTCCGGGTCCTCCTAAAGCTTCAACCTTATCAACAACACTTTCTGGTTCGCCGCAGCTCCTACAAGCTTTCCAAACACTTCTATTGGTCGTTCAATATATCCGAAGCTTATCGGGCGTGATGGCTGCTGGCACGCTTGACCCTTCCGCAGATCTACGAAGTGGCCGTATAACGTGTTCCATGTCTCATTACTCAAAAAGTTCATTGGCGACCCCTGTTGCAATCCGACCCATTACCTCCTAGTTTCATTGACCATAGCCTAGTCCACAAACGAGTGAGCATCTTGGGCTCTCGCTGTGTCCTGAAGAATGGTATCCTACCCCACAACTACTTGTGCAATGGGAGCTACAATCTCACTAGGAGGCTACCTGGGAATCCCTCCACAAATTTCAGCAGGTGTTTCCGGATTTCCACCTTGAGGACAAGGTGCTCCAGGGGATGGAGGCGCTGGATGCAGACATGGACAACGATGGTGTCACTACAACAATTAGGCGCAGCAATAGGCTCAACAAGGGACACGTGGGGACCGAATATGATAACTTTATTAGGCCATGATAGCGTACTCTTGATGTTATTAGCAAGATAATTAGTAACGTAGTATCTTTTGTAATTAGGAGACAAGGTTTGATTGGGAATCAGTGCAATTAGTGGAGGGGTGTCGTTGCCTGCTAGGTGTTCGACATTTGTCCCCTGAGAGCATGATATTCTCTAAAGGGTTTGTTACATCTGCTGTATATAACAGTGCTATGTAGTATGTTATTTTCAATGAAAAATCAACTTTCCTTTCCTCTCCTTCTGTCTCTTCTTCCTTTCTCCTCCATTTCCCTGCTTCTTCCTCCCCTCAGTTGTTCCTAAGCCTTCGCAGGCGCTTCACAACAGATGTAGGTTTGGAGGCTTGGCACAGGTGGCACTACCTTAACTGTTGCCATTTATGATCAGATCAGACATAAAATTGAAGATTGGCAACAAACATGGCATGAATGTATAGGGTGGAAAAACCTTTGGAAACTTCGTGGCCCCAAGGGTAAAATTATTCTTGTGGAAGATCAATCATGGTAGATTCGCAACAAAGGAATATCTTTATAAACTCAATATAGGTCCACAAGATGCATGCCTATGTGCAATCTGGAAAATGAAACTGTATATCACTTGTGTTCTGAGTGCAGGTTGCAGAAAGATGTTTGGATGGAGATCCAAAATTGAGGAATCCTCAGAAGTGTGGATATGTCAAATATCAACCTAACTGATGGAGATTGGTTGGCAAAGGACAGACTTGGTTTCCCCACATTTAACTTACTCCATAATCGACACCAACAAAACTAACTAGAGATGAATTAACAATTATCTCATATGCTCTATGGCAACTCTGGACAGCAAGATGCAAAATAGTATTCCAAGGACTCAAGTGTGAACTAAAGAGGATGGCCAACAACATAGTGGCACTAGCACAAGAATTTAGCCAAAAAGATAGAGCAATGGAGGAACTTGAAGAGGAACAAAGTTGGAAATGGAAAAGGGAGAACTATAAACACTTAATTTATATTGATGGATCCTTGAATAGTGGGGAAAGCAAAGTAGGGGTTGGCTTTGTTATAATGGGAATTGATGGAAGTTTTCTTCTCGCAGGTGCAGGAAGGATAGAAGCAGGCTCAGCTATTGAAGCAGAACTACAAGACCTGAAGGAAGATTTGAGGAAGCTAATAAGTATTGGAAGCCCAAGAGATGTTATTCAGACGGATAATCTATTTATTCCAAGGTTATTAAAGCTGTGGGAAATGGACCATTCTTGGAGAACCAAAACATTAACAGAGGAATGCAGGAAAATGCTTAAAAGGATCAGATGCTAGAACATACACAAAATTGGAAGAGAGCAAAACATGTTGGCCGATCACCTGGCCAAGGAGGCAAATAGAACTGGGGAGGAGATCATTTTTTATTGTAATGATAGACTACCCTTGTGGTTTAGGAACAAATTATGTAGGTTAAACTCTATGTTTTGAATGCAGTCTGAAGGCTCAAAAAAAAAAAAAAAAAAAACTTTTTTCTTTTGTTGCATGGAGGTAGTCGGAGGCCGGAGGCTGGAGGCCGGATCTAGATTCTAGACAAAAGGGATAGATAGATTTGGGGGGTTTTCAATTGTTTTTCCTATTTTTAGTAATTTTCTGAATTTTTCTTATTATTTTTTATTTTTAATGAATTTATTATATATTTAAAAAAAATTCTTTATTTTTTTTTAAAAAAGGGGCCGACACAAGAGTTGGCCTGGCAAGGCAAGCCCACAGGCTGTGCCTGCACATAGGGCTATAAACGGGCCAAGTTTAATCGGGCTGGGTCCAGCTCGAGTTTGGCTCGAAATTGCCCAACTCGAGTTCGAGCTTGAAATTAGCTCGAATAAGTTTGCTCGAGCTGCTTCGATAGCTCGAAATTAAGAGCTTAATTATAATTTTAAAATTTTGAGCTTGGCAGCTCGAAATTTAAAACTTAATTATAAATTAATTTTTTTAATATTATATTCATATATTATATTGTATATAAATATTTATTAATATTTATATTATATATTAATGTATTAATATTAAATTTGGAGATCTCGAGTTTAGCTTGATTGTGCTCGACTTGAAATTAATTTCGGGCTCAAAATTCTGATGCCAATTTCGAGCTTTTATCGAGCCGAGCTCAAGCTGCTCACGAATTGCTTGATCGTTTGACAGCCCTACCTGTACGGGCACAAATAGTGCTGATGCACAGGCGGGTCTGGGTCGTGCCATGCTGCCCGACCAGTTTATTTGACACCTCTGACTAGCAAAACTAGTTATTTATAAAACAACTTATATTAAAACCAGCCACGGTGGTTAGAATTCACCATGAAATTCACCTTTGGCATCCTCAATGGCTGATCTCAGGACCTCCGAGTCCGGACTTCATCGTCGATCGAAGATATCTTCGGAGAAGAAGATGGCGAATTGTCGAAGAGATTCCAATCTCGCAAGAACCGGTGCTCAGTTCCATCCAAATCCCTTCCCGGCGCCCCATCCAGCCCTCTGCGTGGTCCGTCTATCTGATCGTCTCTTCCCGGTCTCCCCGGACCTATGTCGGCGTTACCACCAACTTCGCCCGCCGGTACTTCCAATTCCCCCTCTTCTTGATGTTTTCAGAGCTGAATGTGTGAACAATTCAAATTTCCAACAATTTGTGTCTGAATGATGATATTTTGCCCCAGCATTACATAATTTAAGAGGTTTTGTTTAGATTGGATTATATGTATCACATTAGACTCATTTGGATTCAACCTTGAACAAATTTATAATGCATGATGAAGCTATGCAATCCAATGGACAGTGTGTTCTGATTTAGAGTTTGTGCTGCTTATCAGGCTGAAACCATTCTCAAAGGTTTTTCTTTATTGTTTAGAATAGTTCAGTTTGTCAAATGCTTTGAGTAGCCTTTGCAAAGATGCATGTTTTGTAGACCTCTAGTGGAGCCAGGCTTTTGGTTTTTCGGAAATTAGAGCTGCCATTGGATTTTGAGGCATATCCTACTTCTGTTATTGTCATGTCATCCTTGAGGTGAAACCAAGATCCTTGTTCTCTTTGGCTTGGAACCATTTCTTGAACTTCAAAGAAAAGACAAGAGCACATTTACCTATACAAATCATGAGCAAATGGTGGTGGAACATTTGAAATGAGGCATCTTACATATTGATGTATGCCATTTGTGACATTCCAGCAAGGGAATCAAGAATTTGGTGAATGATCCATTGCTTACCCCTTTGTCTTTTCAATATCCCAGGGCAACTGTGTAAAATTTTTTAGAACTCCATACATTCTTTCATTGCTTTCTGTGATCTAGCAGTACAAGTATATTTGCTAAAGGTGCAATCTGTTCTTATTTGTAATCACTAATTTATTTCATGTTTAATCTACAGATCTGTTGTCCTTTCATATAACAAGTTTGCCTATTCCTGAAGCATTTTGTTTCTACATTTTAAACATTCATGAGTTTTTCTGTATGAATTTTTTCTTGTAGCTTAAAGCAACACAATGGTGAACTCAAGGGTGGAGCTAAAGCATCATCTGCAGGAAGGCCTTGGACACTAGCATGCATTATTCGAGGCTTCAGGAATTGAAGTGAAGGTATTTACATGTGCTGAATTCAGTTTTATCCTGTTCTAACATGAAAGGATCAGCTTTTGGCTTATAAGTTACAATCTTATTGTAATTTTTTTTTTTTTTTTTTTTTGATAAAGTGGATAAACCACAGATTTATTTAATTAGAAGATAAAGTTTTCGATACATTGCTTGATTGGGAAAAGGAAATAAAGATACATCTCTACACCCTTTCCTTCGAGCATCAAGCAAGTTCACCAAGTGGTAGCCCCTCTCAAGCTTGGTTTGGCTCTTCCCCTGGGGTGTTCCCTTCATCGTTCTGTCCGCCTGGTGCAATTGTTGTGAATTCCAGTTAAACGGCCGGTGTTCACTGCCTCCGGCTTTGATCTTTTCACGGTGAAATGCAGATCAAACCAAGAGATGATGAGGAAAGAGATATCACGGATGATTCTTACACAAACACGTTGTTTATCCTGGAAACACCGCCTATTTCTTTCCCCCCAGATACTCCAAGTGATTGCCGTGGTAAGGATGTTCCACCCCTCTTGTAGGGTATTAGCCACTACTAGCGGGGGTGTCTTTTGTACCCCATAAAGCTTTGTAGTGTTTCTTCCCCATTCCGCCCGAATAGGGATTCAAAATGGCCCCATATTTGTGCGCATATGGGCAAGCTACTATAGTAGATGTTAATCGCTTCCTCCTGCGTAGCTTCACATAAGTAGCATGTAGTGCGGTCACCTCTCCACTTTCTTTTATATAGGTTATCCAAAGTGAGGATCCTATTCTCTCTTTACCCGACCATGCAAAGAGTTTTGTCTTGAATTGGGCATGGTTGTTTCCAAACGTAAATTTGAGGTCGCTTCTCGTGCCTCCGCCTACTCTGAACCTATAGAGAGATTTATTTGTGAAGGCCCTATTTGTTGTTAGTCTCCATTCCACTATAGCCGGTGATCGGCTTGCCTTGTAGATGGAGATTACGTTGGTGCGTGTTAAGTGGTTAAGAACCTCTATTTCGGGGGTAAGTGGCTGGCTTGAGGGAGTGCCGCACCTCCTTGGACCCCTCGTTACGGCCTTGTGGAGGTTAGGTGTTACATTTGTGGCCAATTCATGCAACCCGGGATAGGCATTCATCAATGAGTTTTCTTGCCACCAACCGGCCCCTCCCGTGGAAGTTAGTGGTTCTTGCCGGATCCACAGTGGAAGCCGGATATTGGCCAATCTGGAGCCTTTTCCTTGGAGAGCTTTCCAAAATGGGGATGCTCTTCTCGGGGGTACAGCTTATGGGGATCAATGTCACCTCTTCTAGCGTATGCATCCTTGAAAATCTTTTGACAAATACCTACGGCGTCCAGGTAAGTATCCGCCACCACCACTTCCCCAAAGAATGCCTGGCCAAGGTTACGAGGTTTAAAATTCCCATCCTCCATGTTCTTTGGTCGCATATTCGGTCCTGTGTGACGGTGTGATATTTGTCCTCCTTGTCTATTCCTTTCCATATAAAGTCCTTTCGATTTCATCAATCTTCTTTATAACCCAATTCGGGAAGGTCCATACCGACATCCAATGAATTGGAATTGTTGATATCACCTGAATTGAAAGTACGTGGTGAGTCTTCCTCCCATGGATAGCAGCCTTTCCTTTCCATGATGCTAACCTTCCTCTTATTTTGGTGATAAGAGTGTGCCAATCCTCCTTCTTTGGCTACGATAGCGGAACTCCCGTGATATTTGATTGGGAGGTCATGATCGCTATGATTTAGGATTTGTGCAAAATCCTCAATATTTTGGTCTATCATCTTTATCGGAGTGACCGCACTTTTAGAGTAATTAACTCTTAGGCCCGAAAGACCCTCGAAGAGGTAGAAGGTTAGCTTCAGAATGCGAGCGTCGTTAGTTCCCCCCGTGCAGAAAACTAGAATGTCATCTGCATATTGAAGCATGGAGATGTTGTCGTCTCCATCTGGTCCGATGGGGATGCCTCGATAAATGTTTGCTTGGATGGCATTCGAGAGCATTGTAGGTAGGACGTCCATAGCTAAGACAAAGAGTAGAGGTGAGAGGGGGTCTCCTTGTCTTAAACCTCTTTTGCTTCTGACATATCCTGAGGGGGTGCCATTAATGAGGAACCTTGCTTTCGATGAGGATAGCAGGCATCTGACCCAGCCTAACCATTTTGGCCCCAAACCCCTAGCCTGAAGGACGTCGAGGAGGTAGTTCCAGTCGACCGAGTCAAAAGCTTTTTCAAGGTCTATTTTGATCGGGGTACCGTTTGAAGTTCCGGTCCTCATTTTGTGTATCAGTTCTTCCGCTGCAATGATGTTATCATGGATCAATCTTCCTTTTATAAATGCTGTTTGGGATTCCTCTACTAGTTCCCCAAAGACTTTTAGCCCTTTGCTGTTTGCCAAGACCTTGGAGATAATTTTGACTGAGCAGTTAATCAGACTGATCGGTCTGTAGTCACTTATGCTCTCCGGGGTCTCGTTCTTGGGGATTAGCAGGATATGTGCCCAGTTAAGGCGTTCCATATTTGCCGTTCCTTGGAAAAAGTCATCAAAAAGTTTCAGTATATCATCCTTGATGATGGTCCATCCTTGTTGTCTGTGGTCATCTGGGAAGCCATGGGCACAGGGCTTTATCTCCCCCTAAGTCGTTTATGGCTCTTCTGATTTCCCCCTCACTAAACGGTTCCTCTAGGTGTGTTAACTCCACTCTTCTTTTATATTGGAATAGGTGGTCCCAGGAGGTAGTGTATCTCAACGGTCTTTCTCTCGCCAAAAAGATCGGTGAAGCGACTTTCGAGACGCAGGCATATCGGATATTTGTACTTGGCGGATCGGCGGATTACGGAGCCCTCATGCTGGAGCTGTGTTATCCAATTGATATTCCTTCGTTGGCTGGCTACTGCATGGAAGAACTTTGTGTTCTGATCTCCCTGTTGAAGCCAGTTGATTCTGGATCTTTGTCTCCAATATGCTTCCTCTTCCGATATTATCTGTTGGTATTCATTCTTGTATATTATCTCTTCTTCCCCTTCTGCTCTTGTGAGATTTCTAGTTTCTTTGTGGGTGTCCAGGGTGTTGATATGATTGAGGATTACCTTTTTTCTTTCCGCCTTCTGGTTAAGGCTTTCCTTTTTCCATGTGCGTAGCCTATCTTTCAGAAGTTTTAGTTTTTTCCCCAATATAAATGCCCCATCTCCTTCCAGTTGTTGTTCCTGCCATATTTCCCTGACCATGTCCCAGAAGCCATCCTTCTTTGTCCATTCTCTGTTAAATCTGAAGGGGGTGAATTCTGGAGTATGTACTCCACAGTCTAAACATAGTGGCACATGATCGGACCCCACCCTCGGGAGTGCAGTCTGCCAAATCCGAGGGAAGTCTAGGATCCATTCCGTGGAGACCAAGAATCTATCCAACTTGGCGAACGCAGGCGATTCCCTTCCATTGGTCCATGTGTATTTTCTACCAAGAAGAGGAGGAGTATCAATCTTAGGCCGGAGATCTTTGTATCATCCGATCAATTCCTCCCTTTCAGTGTCCCATGTGGGAGCCAAGTTATCGGGCGCCTTTCCCTGCCTCTCGATTGTATTAAAATCCCCACATATGAGCGGGACCCTCCCATTGTCTCCTCGATTTCCCGATTTCGTTCCAACATTCCCTTTTTTGTGCAGCATTGCACGGGGCATACACCGTGGTGATCATGTTGGGACATTGCGCTTTCGCCTTGTCGCCCGGGATCAACGACATTAATCGTGTATTGTCCATTATAGGTGCTCTTGAAGATGATGTTTGTTCTTTGGTCCAAGTCTGACATCAAGATCCCTCTGCCCTCATTGGCCGGGAAGAAATGCCCATTTATCATAGTAGGTGCCCCCAATTGAGCTCCAAAGAGCGTGGCTGATATTACTTAATTTTGTTTCTTGCATGCAAAAAATGTCTGGTTTGTGGAGGAATAGGAAATCTTTAATGAGATATCTCTTCCTCTTCTGTCCCAACCCCCTAACATTCCAGGAAATCACCTTCATCAAAACACTCTGTCTCGCTCCAAAGCGTGGTGTGATGGAAAGGGAGGGTAAACCTTAGTTGGTTTTCCGTCCCCCTTCTACCCTTTCCGCTTCCATCTGACGGATGTGTTGGATGTATTCCTCTCTTGCGGGCACCGAATGTCCCAGATCCACCCCGACTTTCTTGGCGGCTGATAATATTTCCCTGGTTGGCCAATCACAGAAAATAAGGGGGTTAGTGATTAGATTGTTAGCATTACCTGTGGATGCAGGTTGATCTCGATCTATTCTCTTCTTTCGGGAGGCGGTTGGTGGAGCGATAAAGCCTTCTTTTTCAAGTCTCTCTGAGCTTTGCTTTCTGGTTCTCACACTTCGGCGGGTGGCCTCTTTTGTGGCTTTTGCACCAAATTTCTGTTTAGGATCTTCCATCTGTGTTGCTGGCGTGCGTTGTAGCTCCCTATCGGGGTCTTCCGATGCTACTTCTCGACCTTTGTCAATTTTTCCCATGATGGCTTCCCATGTGGAGTCAGCAATATAATTCCAGACTCCATGAATATGCCTCCACTTGTAAGTGGAGGGGTCAAATGCTGATTCTGGCCCAGAGTGTGGAGGCCTAGATTCCCCTGGATGGCTTGTGCTTGGATGGTGATTATCCGCCAGCCCAATGATTGATTTAGAGCTTTCAACTATATTTGGTTCCCCAGGTGGTGGATTGTTGCTTTCTTTGTTTGTGGTTTCCGGGTCTTTTGGTTCAACAGAGTCATGTTCTCCCAATTTCAGGGGTAATTGTGTATTTTCCTTTTGGGTTTCCCTGATTTTGTCACCATCTTCCTCCATTTCTTCTATATTTTCCCCCTCCCAATCTAACTGTGTATTCCACATATTTTCCATTTCTAATTCAATTTCTCTTACTATTTGGTCTTCAAATTCATCATCTGATTCATCCATTTCATTTTCTATGGATGTTGGGTAGATAGGAAGCGTTCCTGATTTTTCATTAATTTTTGCCAGGCAATTGTTACTTGATACATCCATTTCATTTTTATTCAAATTTCCCTGGTCAATTGATAATTTTGCTGTTTTTTGGTTTTTTCCTGCCATTTTCTCATTTGGAATTAGTGGAGCCTTTTCCAGATCATCATCCAACACGCATTTCCCTTTAGACTTGGTGATCAACGGCTGGTTTTTCTCCGCATTGAGTTGACACCCAGGACAGCGTCTTCCCGCACGGGTGCTCCTCGAAACCGCTTTTCTTTTATGCTTCGCCCGTCCGAGGTTTTCTCCGTTTCATTGATCGCCACGTGTCCTCTCAGAGTTTGGTCTGGTGCCCTCTTTTTCAAAATCCTTCTTTCATCCGGACCGTCCATCTGGAGCGCCCGATCACCATCAACCAGGGGGCTTTTAGGTTTGTTCGATTTTCTCATTAGGCCGGACGATTTCCATTCCGTCGCATGGCGCAGTGATAAGCGTCTGAAGGCGACATGCGTCTGTTGACACCGCCAACTCCCCTGTCACATCCTTCTTGGACCGGTGGATCGTCTCTGGTGGTCCGGTGGGTCTTGCAACGTCCGTTGTTGGAGTTGCTTTCTCTTTTTCCTCCTGCGTTTCCGGCGCCACCTCCTTCTCCGGCGATGGATCCCATGGGAGTGGTGGCTCCCCTCTGTCTAGTTGTATTTTGATAGTGAACTTCTCGTTGAGGATATTGTAGTTGATAGTAGTTGGGAGCATCTTCCCCCTGCGAATCCTCACAGCCGCCCTGCATTGTCCGGCATAGAACGCCCCCCCTTTGGCCATGTATGCGAGGTCTCCCATTTGGCTTCGAGATTCTTGCCTCACGTGTCTCGCCTACGGCCAAAGATCGGGAGCCCTTTGGCGGTGATCCACCGTGGATTCGCCTGGGCCGCCTTCCCGGTGGCGTTGGTTGCTGCGCCGCATGGAAGCATATCAGACCGCTGAAGCACGGAAATGCGATTTCCTTCATTTGTTCAATTTTCTCGCCAGTCTTCCGATGGGATGCCAAGGGCGAAAGTACGCTGTCGACCTTTGTCATCTTGAAGGGCCGCGACCTTCGGTTGAGCTCCGGCTACCATCATCGCCGCCATCTCCTCCTTTTTAATCGTCTCTTACGTGGACGGAGTCCGCTTAAAACCTCGACGCACCGGCCACGCCTATAATGTTGCGAAGCTTCCCCGAAGTTCCTCCACCACGCATGTCTTCAATCGCAATGAGACCGTGTGAAGTGTTCGTCGCTTCACCGGTGTCTTTCTACCCGAGGTTGCCTTCCCCACTCAGATGCTCTCCATTTGGTTTTTCCCAAAGCACCAGCCTCGCTCCTTTCTCTCCTTCCCCATCCTCGCTTGATGATTCCCTTCATGGTGGTTTATCGGCCCCAGCCTTTCACGTGGCGCATCATTGAAACAAATGTCTTCCCCTTTGATCTTGTCCCTCCTTCTACTTGAGTATGGGATAAGACTCCAAATCTCAGTAGGGACTGACATCTCTGCTGGTACGCGTCTGCCCGGCCTCTCACATCACCGGCATACCTCCACCCTGCGACACTCCACCATCATGTGTCCAGGTTGTCTACAGTTCCCACAGACTTCAATCACTCCGCTCGGTGTCTGCTTCAGAGGCGGGGATCGTCGGAGAGGCTGATTCTCTCCCCACTGTGGACTCCTCTGCGAGCCTTTTCCGGCCAAGGGGGGGCTTTTCTTCTTCTTGCTGCGCACTTCCTCCCATGGGGCCTCCTTTGATGCATTCCTTCCCTCCGTCCCCGAGAAGCCGTGCCTATAGTTATCCTGGTCCCTTGCCGAGTCTCCCGGGCTTCCTCGCGACCCAGAGACCACCTCAACGTACGTGAGGCGGTCATCTTGTCTTTGAGGCGTCCGTGAGCGCTCTCGACGAGCCTCGCCGCTTCCAGCGAAGCTTCGCCGCTTCCACGCCGGCTCCTCCTTTGCCTATCGCTTCCCCTCGCCGAGGTTTCTGTCATACGCCTTGGTTCTGTCCCCCCTCGTGGGCGAGTTTCCGTTGGTCGTCTCGGTTCCCCACCAAAGACGCCTCGGGATCGTGATGCCGCTGAGGATCCGCTAGCCTCCGCCATACTCACGGCCATTCTTCTCAGTTTTTCAAACCTCTTCTCTGGTGAGCCTGGCCAGCTTCGCTGGGAATCGCCCGCTGGCCAAGGGGGAATCGCTCCGCCGCTCACACCTCTCTTTGTGAAGTAGATGGGTAGTAGCTCCTGTTCATTGTGAAGTTTTTTTGTAATTTTTTATTTGAAAACACTTTTGGGAAAAAAATTCCTTACTAAATATTACACACCTTGGATGCCTGGACTAAGCATTAATGCATGTGCACATGTAATAAGCAACTCTTTTTTAGGGTATCACAGTTCAAGGAAAATTGTGAGAGAAAAGTCAAACATATCCATTTGCTTCCTAAGACAGTTTGGTTATGTAATATGTTGGCATCTAGCATCACCTGTGTAATAAACTAACCATTAGTTCTTCTTGAATATACCGTGTATCCCGAATACTTCCTGTAAACAAGGATCACCTAAAACAATTGATATCACTTATATAAGCAATTCATCAAACACATAGAAAGCACACAAAATCATAGAAAACCCCTTAATATGAAGGAAAAAAATCACTAGACAACCGTCCAACAATCTTCCACTATAATCATAATAATGAGATTACAACTTCTCTAACACATTAGAGGATGTCATACATCATTAAGGTGGCGTTTGGTTGGAGGTAGTTTCAAATCCATGGATTTTGAGTTACATTGTAGTTGTAAATCCTTGTATTTTAAAATACAAGAGAGTTAAATCCAGTGTTTGGTTGGATGTATTTTGGAGTGCTGGATTTAGAAAGTATGTGTTTGGTTTGATGTATTAGGAGTGTTGGATTATGGAATCCTTATATATGGTCACTCATGGTGAGATTACCCCACCATGAGTGATTGTTTGTTTTTACGAATGATATAACCCCTTTTAATTTTTTTAATTAATACATAATTAAATAAATATATATAAATAGTAAAATATATGTTATAATTATACTATATATATAATACAATATAATATTATATATATATTATATATAATATCACACTCCAAATATATATATATAATATTATATTGTATCCTTTCGGATATTGTTCCTTTCAGACTAGCAAAATTGCGTCCCCTTCATCTCACCTCCTGAACTCCATTTTGGAAAAATTAGATAAGATAAGTACTATTTCCAAACAGTTAGAAGAAGTTTCTAGTAATTTAGATTTTATTAAAGAAACCCAAAGAATTTTACAAACAAAATTAGATAATTTACTTAAAAAAGTTAATTTCGAAGATTTCCCTACTTCTGAACTAAAAAATATTAGTGAAAATATAAAAAATATTAAGCCTCCACCTGATTTAGACGATCTTATAAACCAATTCGGTGGATTAAAACTCGAAGGCAAAAAAGAAGCAAAAAGAAAACCATGGCTCTTTTACCAAGTTCCTCCCGAGGCATCCAAAAAATAGATAAGCCTCGAGCTAGTTTTAGTGGAAATCGTTCTTAAAACTTTCTTAGTAATATTCTCCATAAAAATAAGGAAGATGAAGTTCAATTAGATGAGTTAATCGATATTGATAGAGATATCGAACTATTTAGTACACATCAGCTCCATCTCTTAAATCCTAAAGTGCTTTATAAAACAAAATTCTTCGAAGTTAGTAATGGTTTATTCAGACATTACCGTGAAGTACAAATAAGTTGTACTAGCACTGATATGGTAAGTTTAAATCTTGTGGATGATAATTCTCTCATTGAACTAGTTAAAAAGTTTAATCTAATTCATCATGGACTTTTAGTTATCGGTATTAAAGGTCTAGGACGAAAAGGTTTAGGTACTAAAGTTCTATGTTGTGCTTATGATGCCAGGTGGACCGGCACCGAACAAGCAATGTTAGGTGTTACTGAGGTCGATATGAATAATAATGGTGGAATTTTTTATTGTAGCCCAGATTATATAATGAACATTATTGAATTTGCAAATAATATTAAAGTTGGTATGCAAACCAAAGGATATGAGCGCTTCAAAGGAAAAAATCTACTTGTCTGCATCGGCTTCTTAGGAAAAGTAACTAATAATAGTAGTACCCGCTTTAAATTACGCATCGACGACGTAGTTAATCTAATAGGAAATAAAGGTATTAAATTACTTAAACCAAAGAAAATTCTCCTCGAAACCTTAGCGAGGAAAAATGGAATTTAGACCTCTTTCTAAAAAGAGATGAAATCTTAGTTCCGTAAGATTCTTTATGTAGTAAAGGAGAAACGCCATTCGTTTCATCAATATAAGAAAAGAACCATGACCAAGAGCAAGAGTCGAGCTTCCAACTTGCTATCCAAGATCTCGTACCGACCAGAAAGTAGCATGGTCAACATTGAGTCATACGAAATAACAGAAGATCCAATCCTTTATCCAAGAGAACTCGAAATGCTATTATCACCAAACGAATTATTAGAACTCGAAGAGCAGTTAATTTCAAATGGACAATTAAATGAGTTAGAATCTTTATACTATGATAACACAGGCAACATTAGAAAAGCATTATCTTTGGATGTTCTTGACGATAACATATCCCACAAGGACAACGCAAGCTTAAAAGAATTCATGGAAGGAGAAGGTAGTACAATTCACCAGGGTCAAGCTCCACCTTTTCCTACAGTTTATAATTATAGTCAAGTGCCCCGAATGCCTTACACTGATAGAATCCAAGTTCCAGACAATATTAAACCCAGAGGCAAACGAATGCCTTTAGAACAACCTATAAAATTTCAAGGTGAAAACCGAGGTCATATTTTAAATATCACAGCACATGACCCACAAATATGGTCAAATGTTATTGACGTATGGAAGGGTCAAGTTGTCTCTGATTATATACGAAACTTATAGCACATATAGACAATATTCCTGTCATCTCTGAATTAGAACTCTATTATTATTTTGATCATAAAACACTTGTCTTAGAACCTAGTTTATTCCATTCATCTCTTTACGATTATCTTAATGACCCATGGGATCTGAATTCTGATTACTTTTTAGATTATGATGCTGATAATGAATTAATGGATGTACAAATCTGTGATCATGATTGGAAGATCAAATCAGGTCTTGATAATATACCTTGTTTTATTTGCAAATTTTTCCATAGTAAGTTTAATCGAGCAAAATGTGCTTTATGCTATATAGAAGGATGTATTAAGTGTATTCAGACTAGATTTGATGAATCTCTAGCTCCCACTAATATTGAACATCGAATAGATAAAAGTCGTTTCCGGATTTTTTTTTTACAAGATATTTCACACGAGATCAACTATTTATCGTCTTCTTCTTTGTATCTCTGGTAATGCGTTTAGTCAAGAATTAGGTAGTAAGTTAATGAGGAAATTACTCCGTGCATTGGGATTAGAAATTTCGGATAAATGGACTACTATGGAACAAGCTTTTCAACCTAATATTCCCCAAAGGGACTATTGGTCGAGAGTTGATTTATCTTAGATATACTCAAAGAAAAATGTACAAACATACAAATCCAAAGACAAATTTCAAGAAAGGAGAATATTCATTCACGTAGTCAAATCTACACCTCAAAGCTTATGGTTTAAAAGAAAAGAAACCTTACAAAAAGAAATCTAAAAAGCCTTTCAAGAAAACTTATTTTGTGCGAAAATCCAATACGAGAAAGCCCTACTTGGTCCAGGATAAACATGTACGTAAGTTTAAGCCTAATTGAAATTACCAAAATAAATTATCTTGCTTTGCATGTGGCAGTGAAGATCATTTAAGCAACACTTGTCCAAAAAAGAAAAATAGTAGAGATCGTAACGCTATTTTGATTTAAACCACTCAGGAAGATTTAATTGCTATTGATGCTTCTAAGTACGCTCGGACACCAATCTATTTACAGCATTGTTTCTGCTATTCAATCCGGACAAGAAATTTGTGAATCTGATCGTGATGATAGTGATAAACATACATTTGTAGATGAAATGGTTGAAAAAGATAACATGTTCAATTTTGATTTAAACTTTATGGAAATACTTGAAATTCCTGATTTACCCCGAATAGATCCAAATTTGTTTAAACAATTGAACATTGAAAAATTGCAGAGTGATTGTCTACAACTTTTCCACAACACTTCTGATTTATGGCACATTCGAATAGATTTTTATTACCTAGAATATATCTTTAAACAGTACATGAAAAATATATGCATGCAAATTCCAAATGTCCCACAAATTCTTATAGCACATAGAGACAGTATTCCTGTCATCTCTGAATTAGAACTCTATTATTATTTTGATCATAAAACACTTGTCTTAGAACCTAGTTTATTCCATTCATCTCTTTACGATTATCTTAATGACCCATGGGATCTGAATTCTGATTACTTTTTAGATTATGATGCTGATAATGAATTAATGGATGTACAAATCTGTGATCATGATTGGAAGATCAAATCAGGTCTTGATAATATACTTTGTTTTATTTGCAAATTTTTCCCTAGTAAGTTTAATCGAGCAAAATGTGCTTTATGCTATATAGAAGGATGTATTAAGTGTATTCAGACTAGATTTGATGTATCTCTAGCTCCCACTAATATTGAACATCGAATAGATAAAAGTCGTTTCCGGATTTTTTTTTTACAAGATATTTCACACGAGATCAACTATTTATCGTCTTCTTCTTTGTATCTCTGGTAATGCGTTTAGTCAAGAATTAGGTAGTAAGTTAATGAGGAAATTACCTGGTGCATTGGGATTAGAAATTTCAGATAAATGGACTACTATGGAACAAGCTTTTCAACCTAATATTCCCCAGTGGACTATTGGTCAGAGTTCATTTATCTTAGATATACTCAAAGAAAAATGTACAAACATACAAATCCAAAGGCATTTACCAAGAAAGGAGAATATTCATTCTGTAGTCAAATCTACACCAGCCAAGCTTATGGTTTAAAAGAAAAGAAACCTTACAAAAAGAAATCTAAAAAGCCTTTCAAGAAAACTTATTTTGTGCGAAAATCCAATACGAGAAAGCCCTACTTGGTCCAGGATAAACATGTACGTAAGTTTAAGCCTAATCGAAATTACCAAAATAAATTATCTTGCTTTGCATGTGGCAGTGATTTCCTAGACAACACTAAGATATATAGAGAAATAACTTCTATTCGAAATAGAAAAGACATTGATGAACTTTTAAAAAGATTAGATTACTTAGAAATAATTGGAGAAAATCCTCTTAAGTATTGGGAAAATAATAAAACTCACTGCAAATTAGATATCCTCAATCCGAACTATATAATTAAAACAGGAAAAATAGAATTTTCAAATTTGGATAAGGAAGATTTTAAGGTTCATATTGAAGATTTACTAAAATTACAGCTTATTCGTAAATCCATTTCTCCAAGATAGATCAACAAAATTTATTGTGAAATCGATCAGTGCGCTAAAAAATAAAGGCGGTACCGCGACTTCTTTTCTTTTCACCGGACTTTTATTAAATTTGGTAATATTCTTTTACAAAGTTTTCCTACGTCCAATCTCTCTTTTAAAACATCATTAAAAATGTGAACAAAACGTTGTATTCAAGATGGTGTATGCTCTACTCGGTACTCACTCAATTATCTTGCAGGAAATAGCCAAGTTTGCTTCTTTCTTTTTTTTTTTTTTTACAAGATATTTCACACGAGATCAACTATTTATCGTCTTCTTTTTTATGACTATATGTAGGGTCGTTCATCTTTACCTAGGTCAATAGCAGAGAAGGACTAGCAACCAAGAAACCAAAGGCCGACACAAGAATAAAGTCATTACCTCTCGAACACCCAAATTGAACCCTAGGCGCCTTCAAACGGCATGGCGGGTATTAAACTGGGAATTTACAACCTCAGGCCTGGACTTTACACCTACTTCTTAAGTGTCTTACTGGGACTTTACCTTTCTCAGGACTGACATCCGGGTCCGCTATATCTTCCCGACTAAGTAAGAACCGAAAAACCACATACATAAAGTAAAGGAGGAGACTTAAAATAGATTCAACAACGGCATCCTTTTCGTGTGAGTATAAAGTAAATGATAAGTGCAATGTTTACAAACACAAAAATATACCAGAGAATAGAAAGAATAATTTGGCAGGCCATACCTTTAAGATAAAAGAGGTTTCCCTTTCGAGGGGACGAAAGAAGAGAGCTTACACGAAAGTTGAAAGCACACCAAGCTTTATTGCATCAGCAAATTGTTTACAGGACTTGGACGTAGACTCTCATTACACACATAAAAAAAGACTCACAAAGTTGTCCAGAAGATGTCTCTTCTTTTCGGCTAGAAAAACTCGATGCCTAGAAACTCCGAATGAGCTTCTTATATAGACAAGGAAGACTTACACCTCAAGTATACTAGGAGTGCATGCCAAGTTAAGCATCGTCATCATGAAATTTGTTTCTTGTATCCCAAGAAAGCATAATCATGATGATTATTCTAGTTACTTATCATATTCCTTCCTTGTGGCTCAAGAAAGAATATATTCTATCTTGTAGGACAAGAAAGAATATTAAGATGATAATACACACTAATACTCATGATAGATCATGCTAACTGCACATGGACGACAGCCTTTGGGTAGTACTCTACTAGCATGATAATGCAAGAAAATTAACCTTATGCCCATGGTTTACCATCGTAATTTGAACATAGGGGCTAAGGGGTCCTTGACATCCAGCGAGACAAGGTTCATCGTCAAGTTCTTCATATGTAAGCCAGAGAGGTGAAGTGGTAGCGTCGGTGAGCTACTTGGGGCGGCGTTTGGTGTAGGTGCGGGGAATGCCGATTGGGGAGGTGGAACGGAAAAGCCATATGGGACGTAAGTGTTGTAATGCTGCTGGTGCTCGTAAAGTTCCTGATCCCGAAGGTAGTTCAAGAGAAAAGTATCACCTGGGTTGGTTTGATACTGGATGGTATCAAGTGATGCTTCGACAAGGACCAGTTGGCACTGGCACTCACCATCTTTGGAGCATTGAGGGCTATGCCGAAGCGCAGGATCATGGAAAATAAATCGAAGGACATCAGGTAGTAGTCGGGAGAAGTGGCCGAAAGTGTAGTCAGGAGGCGTTCTTTGGTACGCATGGAATTTGGCGGCTAGCTCGTCTTTCTCCATCTGGAGTTTAGTCAATTTTTCTTTTAATTCAGAGATCTGAATATGGTACAGTTTTCAGGAGGCTTTGAGCAAAGGAGTCAACTACGGTGTTGGGTTCATTACAACGTCGGAAAGGATATTAATTTCAGCAGTAAGGTCAAGGAGTTAGATTTGATAAGTAGTTTCAACAGGGGATAGGAGACGAGCGGAAGGCTAGAACATCTCACTGAAGTCGAAGTCCGGGTGCAGGCGGTGAGGCTCGTCAAGGTTGAGATCTTCATCGGTGAAGGTGTGCTGCGGTGGGGAAATTCCATGGTTAGGAAGTTGCTGGAGGTTTTGGTTCTTTTGAGAAAAGGAGTATGTTTCATGGAGAGGCTTATGAATTTTAGTGGAGCTGAACCTGCAAATTTATAAGAGAAGAAAGTTAGTAGAAGAGATTCCTATCTTACTCGTCATAAGGAGCTGAGTACTTGGATGTGACTAAAGGAGATTCGGATTCTGGCTAGAAAGAAAGTATAAGTGGCTAAAAATTAAGATTCGTGGCTAAAAATTAAAGGTGGCTAGAATATATGCGTCTTTAGTAGCTATCATGCATTATAAGTGGCTATATGCAAAGTAAAAGGCTAAAAGATGTAACTAAGATTCTTCCTAGAGAATCACTTAATGGCTATTCCATTATCTTTTTCTTTTTTAAATCTGATTCCTCAGATTTGACAGGCTCAACAGGGTTTTGATCAGGACTAGTGGCTTCCTGACTAAGGTTCTTTTGTCCCATGTTTAATAAGTCTGGATTTAAGCTAAGCTTAATGCCTAATGAATTACTCTGAGTATCTCTCCTAATCAAAGTATATCATCAACTATTTTTTGAATGATCTCAACTAACTGATTATAATTACTACTACCTATTTCTTGGCTTTTTGGGAAAGCCACACCCATCACAGGATTTGATAAGTCTTTACCTGTAACCTGTTGCACAGGACTAGCCAATGATATTTTAGCTTCATTGATAGCTTTTAGCTTTTGATGATATTTTTGGCAAATATCCAGCCATCAACAGATTTAATATGTCTTTACCAATTGTCGTTTACATTGGACTAGCTGTTGGCTTGTCAACCCCAACAGTGGTTTTGATAGTAGGAGATATATAATAATTGTGACCTAGATGGTGCTTCGCAAAGGTGAATGCATCTGAAATATTTTCAAAACCTTTATAAAGAGGATTTTTAAAATCTTTTATACTGTCTAGAACTTCTGACCAAGTGGAAACGACTCCAGTTTTAAAACCGGCTACAACTGCATAAAATTTAAAATTCTGTCTAGTATTATAAATATTAAAATGCTCAGCTAATGCATTTATGCAAGTATGAAAATATTTTGGGTCTGTATTAATTTTGTTTTTTTGCTATCCAGAGATTATCTAAAAGACACTGTTGTTCCACAGAGACTGAGATGTGCGATAATGTTTTAAAAGAGAGATTGGACGTAGGAAAACTTTGTAAAGGAATATTACCAAATTTAATAAAGTAAATTTGAAAAGAAAAATTTGGCGGTAAAATTGCCTACCTTTATTTTTTGACGTACTTGATCGATCATCCGACTGCTGCATGGTCTGCATAAACAAGTTTAGTATTAGAAACAATTATTTGTCTACTTAAGGCGTCTGCTAGCTGATTATATATTCCTTTAATGTGCTCAAACTTAATATTATAACCATTACCATTAATTTTATCTAATAGGTTTAACCATCTACGCTTACTACTCCTTTTTTCATGCATTTTATTATAAAAACTTATTATAGCTTCACAGTCTGTTCTAACAAGGAATTCTTTCTTTCCTAAAATATGCATGCGAAAGGTATCTAAAGCATAAATTATTGCTAAGACTTCTGCGTCTATACTGCTAATATTACCTCTTTCTCGATATTGTCCACTTGCATATCCACAAATTTTTTCGTTACTGGGACTAGTATACTTATGAGGCTTAGCTTTTAATACTGCTCCCCAACTGAGGCTTGATCCATCTGTCTCGATAATAATGTAATCACTGTCTAATGGTAACTGTAAATCTGAGAGTTTTGCTACTAGATCTTTTATCTGTTGTACAAGCTTTCTATCTTCTAAGTTAAATGTTTTTTGGCCTTTCGAAGAAGTTTTTGCATATAATGAGCCAGCAAGCTTGCTTAAATCTTTAATAAAGCTTCTTGCATAATTTAATAGTCCTAAGAATGACTAACTTTTTTGTTTCGCCTAACTCGTCTACTGAAAAGTCTAAAATTTTCTTAGTTATGTACTCTTGTAGCTTAATTCTTCCATCACCAATTTCCATACCAAGAAATTTGATATTTTTTCGAAAAAGTTTCATTTTCTTCTTGCTAATGATATTACCATGTTTAATAAACTCAGCGAAGACAACTGAGATATAAGACATCTTTGGATTATTACATACTTGTTCACTATCAACGAGTGAATATTCACTACACAATTAGTTGGTAGAAATAATCGGTGTAGACGAAGAAGAAGGGGTATTTCGGGCTAAATTTTGTTTAACAATCTTTAATTCTTCTTCTACAATATCGATGATATTATATATATATATATATATATATATATATATATATGGTCACTCATCTTGAAGGATTTGGTTTTACGGCCAATTTGGGCGTAGTTTCAAATCCCATAACTATGGGATTTGAAACTACATTGTAGTTGTAAATCCAGTCAACCAAACATGGGATTTAAAAAGTGGCCGGATTTGCAAATACACTGTATTTGAAATCCGGCCAAACAAACACCAAGAGTAACCCACTATTAGATCACACAATATCTCACCAAAAATGATGGATTACAGAGAATAAGGACGAGTTTACAAAAGAACACCATTGGAAGCTGAACCATAGCTAGACCTTCTCTTAAACAAGAGGATAGGAAACATCACCAAAGCGCACATATATTCCTTCTCTCCCTTTTTCCCCATTTTTGAAAAACACCCTTGAACCGATCTTTTCATCTTTCTTTTATATGAAAGATCAAGTGAGTGAGAAGAGCTACCCACTTACCTATGTGGCACATGAGAAGGGAACTCAAGTTGTGTTGCTTCAACCTCAAGGAATCTCATCCTATTGACTTATATGGCCTTCCTCGCACTAGGGGAAATAGCTAGCGCCTTCCATCCCGACCTAACTCCTACAATACTCATGCTTGTCTTTCGACATGGATTTTGTCATCATGTCCAAAAAGTTTTTATTCATATAGATCTTTGTTAGTTCTAAGAGTTTGTCCTCCAAAATATCTCTTATCTAATGATACCTTACATCAATGTGCTTGCTTCTTGAATGAAAGCTTGAATTCTTGCTTATATGGATGGCGCTTTGACTATCACAATGGATAACATACCTCTTTTGTTTAAGCCTCAATTAATTCAAGAACTTTTTCATCCATAGTATCTCCTTACATGCTTCAGTAATGGCTATATACTCCACTTTGGTTGTAGAAAATGCAACACAATTTTGCAATTTTGCTTGTCAAGACAACTCCCCCCTTAAAGATGAAAAATCCAGATGTTGACTTCCTTGTGTCAAGATCTCCGGCCATATCCCCATCTATATATCCTTCTAATATAGGTTTATCATTTCCAAAACATAAGCATTTCCTAGAGGTGTTTCTTAAATAACAAAGTATTTACTTTACTGCTTACCAATGCTTTTTGCTTGGATTGGCAAGGTGTCTACTAACCACTCCAACAACATATGTTATATATTGGTATTGTGCAAACCGTAGCATACATCAAGCTCCATACACCCATATATATCGAATATTCTTCATTTCTTCCATTTCATTTTCACTTAGGTTGCTTTGCTTTAATTTGAAATGACTTCTAAGTGAGTATACATCGGCTTTAAACTCTTCATATTGAAACAATCAAGTACCTTTCCCTTGTGATAGTCATAACTTCTCAACTTCCATACCACACCTTAAGTCCTTCATAGCAAAAGATTTGCTTAAAACATTCTTCAATTTAGCAATCATGTTAGTGTTATCTCTAGCAATCAACATGTCATCTATATAAAATAATAGCATAATGAAGTTACCATCATCATATCTTTTCATAAACACACAATGGTCTGAAGACATTTACTTATACCTATAACTCTTCATGAATGAGTCAAACTTCTTGTATCATTGCCTTGGAGTTTGATTATAGTCATACAAACTCTTCCTTAACTTGCACACCATGTGCTCATTTCCTTTAACTTTAAACCCTTCCAGTTGTGCCTTGGAGATTATTTCTTCTTGGTCAGTATGTAGAAAGACGGTCTTCACATCAAGTTGTCCAACCTCCAACTCCATACTTGTGAACAATCCCAACAGAACTCGGATTGAAGACATCTTCACCACTGGAGAAAAGATTTTGTCAAAGTCTATACCTTTCTTTTGTCCAAAGCCTATCACAACCAAACTTGCCTTATACTTGGTTGTGAGGAATGTTTTTCATGCTTTATCTGGTCAACTCATTTGTTCATTAATGCCCTCTTCCCTTTAGGTAGTTCCATCTACTCATAAATGTAATTCTCATGTAAGGATTTCATCTCTTCTTGCGTGGCTTTTATTCAGTTCTCTTTTTGCATATGAGTTTGTGCTTCTCTAAAGATCTCCAGTTCTCCATTCTCAGTGATGGTAATACTCCAATGATGGGTACCTTGTAGATGGTTTCCTAGGCCGATTTGATCTCCTTAAGGTTATTGGCTCCTCCTCATTTGAAGCTTCCCCATCTTGAGCATCACTATGTATCTTATGTTTAACTTCATCATCATGTTCATCACCAATCATGCTCCATATTCTCATGAGCATTTTCATTTCTATCTTTATCATCATGTGAAAAAATCTCATCATGCCTTGTCCTTTATTTTGGATTATCTCATTACTATAAGCCGAAGGTGATAGATCTTGAATCTCTTCACAGCCTTCATAGGTTGCCTGGGAGCTTCATCTTCCTAAGGTCCTCCAAAGTTTGATCATCTCGAAAGACTACATCTTTACTTTTTATGAGCTTTCGGTTCTTAGGTTCCCAAAGTTTGTACCTAAACTCATCATCATGATAACCCAAAAAAATGCACTCAATGGATTTCATGTTAAGCTTAGACCTTTGTTCCTTGGGCACATGTACAAATTCCTTGCAACCAAACACCTTAAGTATGATTAGGAGGCATCTCTACCACTCCACACCTTCTCTGGCGTTTCACAATCCAATGCATGAACCGGAGATCGATTGATCAAGTAATAAGCGGTGCTCATAGCCTCACCTTAATAATATATAGGTAGGTTTCTTGAAGACAACATACATCTAATCTTCTCCGATATAGTATGATTCATTTATTCCACCACTCCATCGTGTTGAGGCGTGTAAGGGGCATTCCCCCATGTCTTACCCCCATACTTGTTATAATAATCCTTGAACTTCCCAGAGCAATATTCTGCGCCATCGTTGTTTCTAAGGCACTTGAGAAGTTTGCCAGTCTGCCTAACCATAGTATAAAACCTTTTGAAGATCTCAAACACATTATTTTTATTCTTCATACCATAAACCCAAACCTTCTTAGAAGCATCATTAATAAAAGTGACAAAGTATTAGGAACCTCTTAAGTGACTTCATTTCCATTAGTCCACAAACATCCGAATGAACCAGCTCAAGAATATTAGTTCTTCGAGAACAAGTGCCAAATAAGACTGAATATTGCTTGCCCATTAAACAATGATCACAAGGACTAAGTGATGAACTTTTGATCTTAGGAAGCAAATTCTTCTTCGAGACTTCTAATCCCTTCTTACTTATATGGCCAATCCGCCGGTACCACAAATTAATAATAGAATCCCTAGGAGTGGCATTCACTTTACATTTGATTAGGTTAGCTATTGCTTGTAAAGGCTGCAACACTTCTTACCTCTTGCCACAATAAGGAATCCCTTGATAAGCTTTCATAGATGTTGAGAAAAGTGGGATTCAAACCCTTTATCACAAAGCATACTAGTGGATATCAAATTCAACCTTAATCCCAGATGTATCTCACATCTTTGAGAACTAACTTATGACCCACACTAGTCACGATGCACACATCTCCTTTGCCAATAATCTTGGATATACCATTGCTTCACTACCCCCAAGTCCTTTGACATATATGTAGTAAAGAAATTCCTACATTGAGTTGCATGAAATGTAGCTTAACCATCCAACTTGCATCATAAGTAGTGCTAAATCAATCTTTTCATCAGCAAAAACAGTCACCAAACTGTCTTTGTCAGCCACATTATCATCGTGTGCTTCTTGGCCTTTTTTGCTTTGTATTTGTTCTTTTGTTCATTCTTGAACTTTCTACACTCCATCTAACCAACATTGTCACTATGGAAGTACTTTAAGCTCTTCCTAGACCTGGATCTCTTTCCATCATTTTCATTTTGTTGAAGCCTCTACTCTTTGACCTTCTTTGCTTCTCTTCGTAAACCAAAACGTGGGATGTTGTTGAGACCTCCGATGATGATTTTCTTTTGACCTCTTCATTAAACAAGCTACTTGTAACTTGACTCGTTGTCAACTTCCCATTCGGCAAAGAATTACTAAGAGAGAAAATAAGAGTTTTGGAACTTTCCTGTAAAGAACTTAGTAACAAGGCTTGTAACGCGTTATCCAAGACTATCTCTATTGATACTAGTAGATTCACAATGCTTTGCATTTCATTTAAATGTTTCCCGATTGTGTCAGTCTCCCTATACATCAAGTTCACAAACTTTCATATAAGAAATGCCATGTTCCCACCGTCTTCTTGTCATTCAAGTCATGTAGTTTCTTGGATGAACTCTCCGCACTAGTCTCATTAGGCATATGATGGAACACTGCTCACGGCTTTCTGGTTTTCTTTCTTCCAGTTTTCGTTGGACTTGTCTTTCTATTTCTTTCCTTCGATTGGGTCTTAAAGGTCCTTAGGCCTTGTTTGTTTCATGGTTTCCCATCGTTTTGTAATGTATGGTATGGTTTGCTTTCTTGTTTGTTTTCATTTCCTTTTAGATGGTATAGTTTTCCATGGTTTTTTTATGGTTTCCCGTGATTTAAAAACTGTTATTTTTGTTAGATTTTTCAAACTACCGATTTGGTGGTTTCCCATGGGTTTAATTTTTTTCTACCAAAAATATCCTTAACAAGTTACTTCAATCCCCTCTTCTTCCTAGCAAAATCAAAGAAAGCCATAATCTCCACAAAGAAAAGTCGATTAAGAAAATGATTTGTCTTATCTTTTATTAATTTTGTATATTAATTTTATTATAATTTTATCAATTTTAAATTAATTGGTAATAATTTGATGTATATTTTGTAAGATTTTAATAAGAATTTTTTATACTTTAGTTGAATTTAATTTTTTGGTCTTAAATCATTGAATTCAATAGGGCTTTTTGCAGGTGTATCCCTGAAAAATTTTGAAATTGTGTATTTACCCCTGAATAAAAAATAATTGTATACATACCTCTGAATAATAAATATAATTGCGTATGTACCCCTTAGATTAAAATCAAATGAAAAACTATCAATTAACAAATGGTAGACGCCAAAGGTGTCACAGCCGAGCGGCAAAGGTCCTCCGCACACAAGATAAGAACCTAGGTTCGAATCTCCTCTGTGACGGAGTGAATGCGCATGGTGTGGGTCACCCAGTGGGTGTGGCCCATGCACACATGGCTAAGCTCTGTGTGGGATTGGTAGTCACGAGCGGTAAAGAAGGGGCGGTCTGCACACAGTGTATCCCGCGGGCGGTCAAGTCTTGCCATGGAGTGAAACCCGTGATAGTCCAATCCGTGCGTACGCCCTATCTTGAATATAATGGGGTTTATCCCCTTGTCTCAAAAAAAAAAAACAAATGGTAGACATGCAAAATGACTATTATATCCTTTGCATATATACCCCTGAAAAGTTTGTTTGACTGTAAATTTATAAATACCCCCTTTAAAAATATGAAATTTAAAATAGTTAAAATATATAGAGAGGAGTATTTTGGAAATTTTTCAACCCTTAACTGAAGTTATAACCATGGTTAAGATCATCTAATTAACTTCTGTCATCGGAACCTAACAACAGGAGCATATCTATAATTCAACATGTTTTTAGGGGTATACAAGCAATTATGATTTTTTAGGGGGTAAATATGTAATTATGAAACTTTTGAGGGGTATATAACCAAATTTTCCAATTTAACATGATTTCATATTAATTTGTATTTAAGGGTATTTTGGTCATTTTATTATTTCTGCGACTATGCCATACCATCAAAACAAACACAAATAGCTAATTAACCATACTATACTATACCATTTTTCCAAACATGGAAAACAGTAATTATAATACCATACAATACCGTACCATACATCACGAAACCATACTAGCCAATCATCCAAACACGGCCTTAGAGTATAAGCGATCCTCCATCTTAGCTTTCCATATTTGTTAATTATATCCTTTCAAGCTAATCATCCTCTTATTTCTATTTTCCATCTTGTTTCACACAAGGAAAGCACACCGCAAACCTAGCTCTGATACCACTCATATCAAGACGCATTGTATATCTCGAATACTTTATTCATGCAAGCAAGATTCACCTAAAACAAGTGACACCGTTGATACAAGCAATTCATCAAACACATAGGAGGCACACGAAATCGTGGAAAACCCCCTCAAGGTGAAAAGAAAAACCACGAGACAAGCATCCAATAATCTTCCACTATAATAATAATAATGGAATTTCAACTTATCTAACATATTAAGGATCACTTACATCATTAAGAGTAACCCACTCTTCAATAACACAATATCTCACCATAGATGATGGAATACAAAGAGAACTGGGAAGAAGTTACAAAAGGGACACCATTGGAAGCTAATTATTGGCTACAACCATCAGAGCTCCCCCCTCCTCCCTCTTTTGAAAAAACCCTTGAACCAATCCTTTCATCTTCTTTCTATATGTGAGTGAGAAAAGCCGCCTACTTTCCTATGTGGGCCACACATGAGGAGGAAACTCAAGTTGGGTTGATTCAACCCCAACATTAGTAACCGAGGAAAAATGTCCATTAATAGTGTCAGGGTCTTTAAACATGTATGTATTTTTCCTTAAAGAAGTTTTATGTATAACTTTACACTATTGTATCTACCATCACAAGGGGGATAGCCTAACATTAGTATATGGGAGAAACAAGCATTAGTTGTGTCAAGGTCATTTTCTTTTTATATTGCAGTGCCAAATTTCTAGTATTTTGACATTCTATACTCATAGCAATGCCCTGGATAAACTAATCTGGTCTCAGTGGTTTTTTTGTTATATTCTGTAAGCCACATAATTGTCGCTGTTTTACATTTTGTTCTGTAATGAATTATGAAACATTCTGTTCTTATTGTTATGAGTAAATTCTGTTATGTGATTTAGATGACCATTTATCTATGTATAGCTTGTGCGTTTGAATCCAAATGGAAGATCATATCTCGGAGGATGCAAAGGAAAAAGAGTACAGAAGAACATTCCCCTAATTTAGTATTACAACATCGGGAAACAGCTTTGAGTAGGCTGAAAGCTTCATTTGATTGTAGTTACTTGCAAATCAAGTGGCAGTCCAACCCTTGACTAGTCCTCATGGCACTGAGCTACTGGTATTGAAAGCTCAGATGACAAATTACTGCTTAAGTCATAAAAGTTAAACACAAGCCAGGTAAATTTCTGGTATGAGTTTGATACAAATGGAGAAAAAGTTGATGTTTCCAACTTTATCATGTCAAAATTCTAATAGTATTTTATATACTTGTAAAATATCAATGAATGGCACTCTTTATTTCTCTCAAATAAAAAGAAAACTTTATTATGCTCTTCAAGTTGTGTAGTTGTGTAGAATTTACAGCTTATGATGACTCATGTACAATTTAACAGATACAATAAAAGATTCTATAGTGTACTGTTGTACAATGTCTATTTTAAATTCTATAGCTTACTGTGGTACATTGCTTATATCATAGGAATATCAACTTAATGAGACATCAATTTGCCTTGCAAACCATGGTCACATTAACCTATATGGTGGCACTGTTATCATTCTGCATCATGGCTATTAGCAATGACATCATTTTTCTTAATTTGCCTTGACTTAGTTGCAGTAACCTTTATGAAGGCACTGTTATATAACTACTTTAGCAACGGTGTCATCATTGTCTTAAAATCTTGATTTGCTTGCCAAAATAATTGCCCATAAGGCTTCCAAAATTAGCCCATAAGGATGCAAACTGACATTTCCTTTGTCTGTTCTTACTGTGCATTCAGTGTAGAATTAGAACCATAAATTTATTCTGTCTATAAAGACCAATGTCTCTTGCTTTTCCAAGTCTTAGCTTGATGAACATTAGCCCAGTTTTCAATTATCTTGAAGTGGATTATCTTGACTAAACTCTTAGTTAAATCATCATGAACCATCCTTGGTTGGAAGTTTGACAATCTGCTGCTTGGACTACTGATAATTGCAGAGGCGGAGCTCATAATCATTCTCTAGCATCTGTCTGCATACTAAGCTCTCTTCATGTTATTAGCAATACTGGAAAATTTGAGGGCAAATGACACTTCTTTAGTGTATATTAGGCATTCTGAATCTGAATAATTGCTTGTGTGCATTGGAAGATATATTGAGTAATGAAACTTTGCTGTGTTATTAGAGGGGACGGGTTCTCTCTATTTTAATGGACCTAAATCTATACTTGTTACATTTTACAAATCAGCCAAATTTGGCACTGATAAGCGGATAATCATCAATTATAGGAAAGCCACAATGCATAATTTCATGTCAAATTTAAGCCTTAAGCTCTCTATTGAGTCCCTTTCTTCTCTAAGCCTTGTTAGTGCAGAATGGTGTATCCGTCGAATTCTTTCTCTAGAAAGGTTCAATAATTTGCCAATCTCATCACATGAGTGAACCCTCTCACCAATAAGTCCGTAATGCATTCTTATAATGTATTCTTCCCTTGAGTTCAATGTCTTAAGAAGCTTCTCCATGTCTTGTAGCATCAGTTGTTTAGCAACAATAACTTCTGGCCTTGTTTCATCTGGTCCTGGAATAACATCCTGCATTCATCCTAGTATTATGGGAGAAGGTGGACAGAATATTCATTCTTTTCTTTTGTTAAAAGTAACTACATTATATGCTACTAAAAATTACCTCAAGTGTAATTTCTTTGTTTTTCACTGGTTGATTCATAATAATTGGATGTCTGCTTCTCGCTGTTACAATCTTTACACTGGAAGCACTCAAGTCTTTATGGTGTGCAATTTCATGGTAAGTAGGCCATCTTCCTAATTGCCGCTGTAATAAAGAAGTAGCATCTGCAACTTTCCTTGCCACTGCACACATGCTTTCCTACAAAATGATGATATACATGTTTTAGCTACTAATTTAATACAGTGTTATGCATTACACTGATAAAGGACTTGCTAAACTGAATTGAAACTAATAAGCCCATACCGGTAGTCTCACAAGTCTTGACTTTTTCGCTATGGCTCTAATAATTGCTTGTTTGATCCACCAATAAACATATGTTGAGAGCTTGTTTCCTCTCTTGGCATCAAATCTTTGTGCGCCTCGGAGAAGCCCTATGCAGCCTTCCTGAAAAGTCACACGAAAAATATACAAGACTGGTTTGACACATTGAAGTTCAATTGCAAATTAATGTTTTTGGCATTCATTGCATGGTGGACCTAAATTCGATGCTTATATGGGTGCTGTCAAATGGGGTTTTTTTTTTTGGGTCTAATTTCCTGAATCACAAGTTATGATGATTATAATCAACTTTTTATTCATTTTTTCAGGTGGTCTTCTCATTTTGTTAACATTTTATGACACTATTATTTGGTGGGTGCAAATATTTATGTCATTATATCAATAGTGAATTTGGTTCTTTCATCTGAAGATGCTTCCCATTAACATTGCTAATAGTTGATCAACTATGAATTTTCCAGTGAAAATTCAGTTTTCTTAGTTATTCCCCCTTTACAGAGGTACTTTAATTATTTAAATTATGATCTGCTTTTGCAGTTATTAATGGTCATATAAGTGTGAGATTAATGGCTTGGAGTTTGTGGGAAAGAAAAATGGATTCAAATTTATGTAATATCATTATCATGCTTACTTGGACCATTTCCACTTATTCTGTTTCATTTATTATATCAGCAGTTTTTTAGTTTCAACCAATTGCCACTTAAATATAAATGCTAAATAAATTATCCCCTTCCCTCTCCTCGGTTGATTAGTATTTTAAGATTCACCTGGATCCAATTAGCCTACCTGAGGATTAAGAGGAACATGGGGCGAACCTGGATGAGGTCCTGGAGGCTCAGTCCTTTGCCTTGGTATGGAGTTGCAATGGAGACGACCAGCCTCTTGTAACTGAGGGTGATCCTTTCTCTGCACTCTCTAGCCCTCAGCAGCACCTTTTCATCAGAGCTTCTCTTTGTCCTAAAAGCAGTTAATGCAGCTTCAAGCATGGTTCCTTCCTATTGCCATCCATTTCAGGTATGTCAGAACAGTTATTATCAGTAAATTCTAATATATCAAAAAGTGGGATGGTGTTATATCTGTTCAGCATGCACTTAACATAGCTATAAAAGGATTATTCGCATATTAGTTCAGTTTGAATGATAGAAAAATTCTCTGTATCCGGTTCAAGGAAAGGGAGCTCAGTTCAGTCCCCAGTTTGTTTGAAAGACCAAAGATGTACGGCTAAAGAAGAGCCCTAGAGGGAAGCAGGAGATTGAACTAGACCAGACCTTTATTATATGATACATTGTGCTCTCCTGCGATGCTCGTCTTATTACCACTGCACGCTTGGTATAATGTCCAATATTATGCCTCCTCTCCAAGGTTTATTTGTGAGTTTCTAACATGATTGTGTGTTGTTTACAATTGTAAACATTTGGGATACATTTGGGTTGTATTTGAATTGATTGAAAACAGAGATAGGATTTGAACATAGATGAAAAGGTTTCTCGTCAACCAGAAATGCATCCTTGAGTAGTGTTTCAAAAGATTGACAAACTCATGTAACATTTTTCTTTTTTTGTAGGCTTGAAGGTGGTACCTTGAGGTAGCCGGAGAATTCACCCTCTTGCCGATGTGTTAGATATCCGGATCGCTCCGACCACGAAACACATCCTTCCATCAAGTCTCTGCATGAATCCAGGTCTACAAATTCACCTCCTCTCATCCTCTTCCTCCTTTGCCTTCTCCGTGCTACCAATCCATGTTCTTGCAGGTATTCCCTTTCCACTTTGGTTTGCATGGATTTAATCTCACTGAGCGCCATGGCTGAGGAGACAGCATCCTTGGCAGCCTGAGCCGCTGCATTTGCGAGATCAACAGCCTCGGCCACGACTGCAATTGTCAGGGAGTTCTCAGAAACTGTTAAATGAGTATTGTTATGTTTAATGATGCAGGGAGCGTGCAGTGTGGAGTATGATGGGATTTGAACACAAGGCTTTGATGATAGAGTATGATGGACTGAGAAGGGAATGGTTGAAGAACTGTTTAAGGGAGTATGAACGTATAGCCATTGGGTGTTGCTGGAGAAGCACTTTGGATGGAAAGAGTGAACTTTGTTTTTTTAGAAGAGGGGGGGAGTGCTCTATCCATTGGCCTCATGGATGGAGCTATTTAGCTCATTTTGATATTTTCTGTGACAATGAAGTGTTTGTTTTTACTATAGAGGGAGGGATAAGGCAGTAGAGCCTCAAATTGGATGCATTCTCTATTTTTTTTGGGATGTAAACATGTTAATCAGAGATTTTGTTGCACTCTCCGAGTTGTGAGTTTGGTTGAAGGGGTTCTCTAAATTCAGAGCATAACCCAAACACAAAGATGTAAAATGAAGTTTGAAATCTCATATTTGGTTAAAAGTTGGGATTTCAATATATTATGCCCATTCCAGAATTTACAATTTTTTTTTTTGAATTTTCGAATATCTACAATTAAACACCCTTTTACATATTAATTTTCAGTCGTGTCTTAAACATCTATTTAGCTTGAAAAATACTACACAAGGCATAAACACACATACTGTAAGAACATATGACATATATGTATTCTAGTGGGAACTTGCTACATCATATATCTAAGAGACGAAATCTTTTTCACATGCAAGTGAAAAATACATTATTTTGACGGCCCCTCCTAACTAAATAATGCCTTTTAGCCCCTCTAATCATCGGAGTTTGATGATTTAATGGGAGTGTGAATAAATATATACATAAATTTTTAAATTTTTATATACTTTTTTGTCACATGACACTATACCTGATGCAACAGATCAAGGGGCATAACCATATCAACATGTTTCAAAGCTTACGGGCTAGCATCAACAGACAGTCATGAAAGTCGATTGATACCAAATTGCTTTGTTAAGAAGTTTCACTTTCTCGGGAAAAACCTGAAATCGAGCCCCCCTCTCTTACAAATGCAAGAACTCAGACGCATCAAGCGTACTCTATACCTGCGCCCCATCCTTGCAATCCCTTATGGGGACACTTGTTGCCTTAGTCAAAAAAACAAAAAACAAAAAAAAAACAAAAAAAAAACAAACTTAAGGGCTAACATGACCAAAATTTAGTGGATTAGAGCCAAAATAAACAGTGACTTTAATCCTGTATTTAATAAGTGAGATGACAACCTCAAAGATAACCCAAACTTGCACAAGAAAATCGCCCAATCCAATCTTGTATTTTTGTTAGCTTATAATCAATGAAATATTACACAAAATAGGAGTGCCAAATATTAGAAATGCGAACACATTCTATTTCTAATAATTATGCCTAGCAAGGTGCAACGCCAATGATACAGCCATTAGCCACACAGAGCCAGGTAAACCATAAAGCAGTAGTTGCCTGTCAGGTAACTGAACATTGATCAGGGAAGCACTTGGTAGAATGGATATGATTTCTAAGAAAGCTCAGCCTGTCATGTCTACAAGAGACTTCCAATTTTGATTTTAAACCTTAAACCACTTCATGCCACCACCATGGATGCAACAGAGTTGTTTTTGCAAGAAAAATTAGGATAAATTAAGCATGTTACAGATAACTCAGATGCGATATAATTCAACATGTTACAGATAACTTGAAAAGGCTATATCAAGAACCTACTACGGATCATTAAGCCCATAAATACTCACATGCCCCATACCCCACAAGTGATTGCAACCTTGTTGTTCGGTCTTGAAGTCAGCTCATACAATATCCGAGCAAAGATATCAGAAAATTTCCCATCAGAAAGAAGTATCTCAGCAAAGGTGCTTTCATGAGCCAATAGGGCAACCCTATTTTGAGATTCAGAAACCAGGCTCTCCAATATCATAGTTGCTTTCCTACATACCTCGGGTACAGGATGTGGAGTCCTAACTATCTTAAGGAGTCTATCAACAGCCCTGAATGAATACATGAAAATGAGAGATTTTACATAAGATTCTGGGGAGATAAATTTTCACCTTTTTTTTTTTTTTTTTTGAAACCCATTATGTTCAAGATAGGGCACACGCACGGATTGGACTATCACGAGTTTCACTCCAGGGCGTGAGTTGACCGCCCGCGGGATACACTGAGTGCAGACCGCCCGAAGGGGTCAAACCGCCCCTTCTTTACCGCCCGTGACTACCAATCCCACACAGAGTGAATTTGTGTGCGTGTGGGCCACACCCACTGGGCGACCCACACAATGCGCATTCACCCCGTCGCAACAGAGATTCGAACTCTGTTCTACTACTCGTGCGCGGGGGACCTTTGCCGCTCGACCCGAAGGCCCTTGCCGAAAGTAAATAGGAACTATACCATCTCTCACTTGCAAGCTTAAGCCGGCAGTCCATATTTACTTCTGAGAGGTTATAGAGTGCCCCTATGGCTGCTGCTTGTGCATCAACTGCTTGTAAACTCAGAAGATCAACCAGTCACTTGTATATCTGCAATGCAAATTAGTTTTAACTTATTGAACCATTCAGGTTTCACATTCATCTTCTCCATAATGCAGTCAACAACGAAATAGTGTAGTAGATCTAAGAAATCAAGTGCCAAGATGCAATTCATACCGACTTTAAAAACACATCACATCAACTAGTACAACGTGAAATGAACAAAATTGCCAGCTTTTCAATAGTCACAAATAACAAGGAACCACTCTTTATATCCCAGGAATGCCAACCTCTATCAAGAATTCAATGGTAATCATTTCAAAATATAGTAAGAATAAAATGGCCATGAATCAACTTTAAAATAAAGGTCTAATACCCACTTTAGTCCCTCTATTATACTAAATCAGTCCTTTTGGTCCCTCTAATATAATTTGGTACTTTTTGGTCCCTCTATTTTCCCGATCGAGAAATGTCAGTTTTGCACATGCCTTTTTAGTCCCTATACATATACTTTTCATATCTATTTTGTCCCTTTTACAATCGTGAAATTAAAGGGACTAAAAAGTATCAAATTATATTAGAAGAACCAAAGGGGCCAGTTCGGTATAATAGAGGAACTAAATTTGGTATTAGATCTACATAACTAGCCAAAAGCTTTTTGCCATATTAAGAAAAAAAAACACTGACCTGGGGAGCAAAAGGGAGAAGAAATGGCTCATTATCAGGATTTATTATAAGCCTTCCAAGCAATTCAGCAGCAGCACAATGCCAAGCTTTGATCGAAGACCCCAGCATCCCCATAATGGCTTGAACAGCACATTTTTCACTTGAATCAGAAAATAAGGATCAGAATATTAAACCAAACCAAAGCACATGTAACAAGCAAAACAAATTAAAGTTATCACTCACGTCACATCATTCTGATGAAAGATGGCTTCGAGGAACTGAATATACGCAGGTCTAGCAGTGGTGCTAAAAAGACAATGGTCTCAAGTGCATTAGTTATCAGCTCCTCGTCCTCTGTTCAATCAGAGACTGAAAAGGTATGAAAATACTTCAAACTTACAAACAAATAATCATTAGGAATCCCAAGCTCGCAGTCTCAGAAGTCAGTCTTGTACTTGTTTCGCTTCTTACATGTGCTTTGGTTTGGTTTAATATTCACTAGGCTTACAGTTACTATAAATAGATTTTACAAAATAAACTGCTGCCGCTCAACCAGTAGGTGAACACCTTGAATGATCCCACCAGCTGAGAGTATGCAGATATGATATAAAAAGTCTCTTGGGGGTGCATGGTCTCTTGGATGTAAACTAGGCCTCCCCACTCAGACCCATTACTGTACCCCATGAATCACCACTGCTCCACACTGCAACACAATTCACAGGTTTAGAGGTGAGAGCTAACAAGCAGCAATTGAACTCCAAACTCCGGGGTAATGATACCTTTGGATGGTTCCTCAATCCATGGCCCATTCATGATATTCAAAATGCTGCAAGCATCACTGTACTTCAAATCAGGCAGCAACTTTGGTGTAAACAAGAAACACCTGGACAGATCAGTTTCCAGAAATCAGTCAAATGGTAATCACAGAAAGTTATGCAGAGAAACAGGTCCTCCAATCCATAGTTTAGTTTTTTTCTTACTGCAGAGTACTTGGTTGGCTGGCTGCCCTCACAAGTTGTTGGAACATCTTCCTCTCATTTATTGGGTCCATTCCTAAGTTATGCAAGGAAATCAGTTAACCTTTCTTCTTTCTATCTTTTTCTTGTTTTGGATAAAAAAATCAGCTAAGCTTCCTGATGTCTTTCTGCAAATAGCAATGAAATGAACTTTGGCAGCTTATCTTGGTTTATCTCATCCACCACGCGGAAAGGACAATTTGTAAGATCTTGAAGAGAAACAAGATAAAGAATGGTTGAAACTGAACGTTCCTACAGGAAGAAAGGTAAAATGAACTTGAGCAACACATAAAATAAGCTCATAGTAAGAGTATATCACCCCCCCAAATTGTTGTCAAGAGAAGAAAAGAACGTTAGGAAATCCCCTCCAGATTGGTGGTGAGCACTGAGGACCCTGAAGCTGTCCAGTTTGCCTGTAATATTTATAATCATTAAATTATGAGAAAAAAAAGGAGCACCTAAAGAATACCCATCAGAAAGCAAACAGTGAGGACTAAAGACCCAAAAAAACTAAAACATGAGAAAAAGCTTGAGCACAAGACTAAGAGCAAAGTGGACATTATAATAACTCCAAATGGCTAAAAAGTAGAACATTTTCCAATATGTTAGCAAGAGAGTCAATGATATGCTAGGAAGAATGAAATGAAGATCATTTAAGCGTGTCCACTAGGACCGCATGACCAATATGTACAATTAGGGTAGTAAATGCATGCCTAGTACCTTGTACTCCTGTGCATGTATAACAAGAGCCGGAATCCATCTATTTACGAAGATCTAGTGAAATTATAATCATAAAGGAAAAAAGGTTTCATAGTCTAAGAATTCTTGTGTCTTACAGAATTGCAATCAAGGACCAACAAACAATAGATCATAGTCAATAAAATATACAAGGATTGTCATGAAATAGCCTCAGGTAATTTTACCTGAACTTCACTTTTATAAGTATCCCAAATTTATCAAAATCCACCTGGTGCTCATCTGGGAACAAGATCAAGGGGAAAAAAGTTAGAATTTATTATTTGAATCATCCATAACAAACATTACACAATACCTAAAGAAACTTCTCCTGCAACCGCCATCTCTATGTCAGATAAGCATTGTTTTAGATGATCACTGTCTGCTTCAAGTTTAGTTGCCAGCGCATCAATCTGCATGTCGAAGTGAGCATGACTAAAATTCTCAGATCACAATGGGAAAGAATGAAAACAATTACCTTCCGATACCGACTATTATACTCTTCAAGAATGTTCTGATTGAGGCATAAAATTTAATTTGCTGCAGAAACATTATCTTGAATTGCAGCTTCCAATTCTTCTATAGTACCTGGCATCTGCACATACAAAACTGAAGTTCATTATTCAATCCTAAATACTCAATGAACTTCAGTGTCAAAAACTCCACCGAAGTAAAGAAAGAGGATCTGCATTTTAATCTTCTACAAGCAATGAAACCAATATTGTTCTATAAGGATGAAAGAAAAAATAACACAAGATTAAAAGTATCTCTTCGAGTCGGGCTTCAAAATATTTGTTAGAATCATAAAATTTAATCATTTGATTCTGCAGAGGAAAGAAACAGGAGAAGCACAAGCTATGTCCCTCGAGATATCTGACTCTTTCCCTTAGAACCAAACAAAAACAAAAGACCAAGACATTTCAGATTTGTACACTAAAGGGGACTCAAAAGAGCAATCAAGGATTTCAATTGAGAGCATATTCAGTGTGGTCTACCATCAAGCATATTCAGAAGGGCAAGTCATGAAATCTAAGCCAAAATATGAGAACAGCAATTAAGATTACTAGACACATTTCTACATTCATAGTATAATGTAGATGGTTTAAATTTGTCTTTTATCAAAGGTCAAATACCCTGAATAGTCCCTGTGGTTTACTAATCTTGCCCCTTTAGTAGAACAGATATAGGCAAGCAACAATTATGAAGTCTACAAATATAGGCAGATTGAACATCTTAAAAACAGATCAAGTATAACCTCAACACTAATTATAAACAGATAAAAACAAGCAACACCACCATCTTAAGATTTGATCAACTATTACACGTAGATCAATCATCTAAAGAACAGATCAACCATTTTAGAACTACATATCAACCATTATAGGACTCGACCATTCAATCATTCAACAACTAAAAAGGCATAAAACATGCAACCATTAGACCATTTGACCATTCGACCATCCGAAATAAAAAAGGAAAGCATGTAAAGAGGATTTAACCCTGAGATCCATCAGTGTTGAGCCTCTCACATCTAACTGCAAAGATCTCACTGTTTAGCCCTAACAGTATATGGAACCTGCGAGCGGGCATTTAACAAAGAATAGAAGTTTACAATCAACCAATTGAAGATGCTCACTTTCATCAATGATGTTAGTGCAGAAGCACTTATGTTGGCATTATTTGACAATGGATGATGAAACATGGTTACATGGCGAAGTGATGATGTGGCAGATGATAACATGGCAGGAAAATTACACAGTAAAAGAGGTCGTTGCAAGAGCAGATATAACGTAAGTAACAACGTGACAGAATGATGATATGATAAGGATGATATGGCTGAAGTGACGTGGCACTACTGACAAAGCACAAGGTCAGAGCCTGGATGACATGGCAGGTAATTAAGCATGACGTGACTCTGTTGACTACGTCAATGCTTTGTGGAATACACGTGTGAAAAATACCTTTAGGAAAGAACGTGACACTGTCGAATACATTGTGGAATACACATGTATGGAAAATATCCTTGAAAGGACACATGGCACATGATTAAGCAAGATGGGACATAGTTGACACATGCACATACTTAAGCATGAGGAAAATATCTTTGGAGGGACACATGGCACATGATTAAGCATGATGGGACATAGTTGACAAAGTCAAAGCTTGCTGGAAAATATCTTTGGAGGACTTGAAATTCTCACAGGTGCTATCTTTGGAAAGTAGCTTGAGGAAGATATTTTGAAATATTCTTGGAAGATTTTTTTTTGAAGATGTTGTTGGAGCTACAATTGGAGAAGATCTATTGAAGATATATTTGGCAAGCATCTGAAAGGGATAGATATTTATGGAGCATAATATGTTTAGTAAAGTGATATGTTTGGAAGGCACGATATCTACTTGTGGAGCAAGTCAAGTGAAACCAACTTGGAAAGATGTTACACTAATTATGGTAACAAGGATCCAAGTGGAGCTGAAGACGTCATGAGGAATATATTTAGAAGGTGTCTAAATATATCGCTGTACAGATTAGGTAAGGAGCTGATTTGGAAACATGGAGATTTACATTATTCTATGAAGGTCATACTTTGGCGGGAGGCCAAATATGGTATGAAGACTGATTCAGTAAAGATACGCTGAAAACCAAACTTGAGTGAGTCAACAACTAAGTTTGGAAACCTTTGATGTTGACGCGTCGGGAGACGCCACGCCGGGAGGCACTTTGAAGAGTTTGTGAAGGTGACGTAGAGGGGTCCAGCCAGTTGTCGTGGTCGTGGTCATGATCGGGAGGATCAGACGGAGTTGACTCAGATAAAGCCGAGAGGGTTTAGGTCTAGAGTTCGTAGAGCAACACAAAGCTGCAGCCTTAGTCAGTTTATTGGACTGGACCATATTGCAAGATCGGGTGCAACAGGATCTGCAACGGCTATTTTTGGAAGGAGTCCAAAGATGGTAACCGCGGAGATTTCGGAGACACGGAGAGAGAGATTGTTTGGCAGGCTCGTGGAGCGGCTATATAAAGGACCCAGCTCAAGGGTTTGAGGTGCGCCACCGGAGAGACCTAAGGGAGTTAGGTAGTGTGGGCATCAGGCGATCTAGAGTGGGTATTTATGTATGTGAGAGATGAGTGACAAGGGAGTTGTACTCATGTATTCTCTTCTCTTTTAGTGGATCGTTGTCTCCGGGCTTGGCCCCCCAGACGTAGGCTAGGTGAGCCGAACTGGGTTACCAATCTTGTGTCTCCTTTCTCTTGTTTGCATCACTTGCTTGAGTGTGTGTGAGGTTGTGTTCTTGGGAGTTACAGTGAGAGTGAGTTGCAATATTCATTACAACCAAACATACAACCACCCTTGGAACTAACAAATGACACTAATATAGCTCCCTGCAAAGTTAAAAAAGGGGAAATCGAAGGGAACGAATGTAAAGAGAAGCAATGATACCTTGAAAGGGTTTGATGTCGCTGAAGAGGACCGCTGAGAAGGGGTGCCGGCCTGAAATAAGGAAGAAGACTATAGTCGGGGTCTGTCCTAGAGCTTGGGAGAAGATAGGAGATCTCCGGGTTACTTCTTTGTCCAAGATCTTGGGAGATCACCAAATCTAAAGAAAATCCTGCAACTTGGATACCGACAAACGACCTGGGAGAAAACCGACGAGAGAAGATGACAAGAAGACGACAAATGAGAGCAAGAAGGATGATGGTCGAGGGGAGAGATGCGTGAGGTCTCGGGGGTCTTGAAAAAGAAGAAATATAAGAATGGAACTAATAATCATGTGTCAGAAGTGGGACTTCAAACTCCTAGTTCAAAAAAGGCTGAAGTCCGACTTCGGCCTTTTTTTTTTCAAAAAAATCCCGGAAGTAGGCCCTTTCCAAAGTGGGACTTCCGACTTTTGGATCTAACTTTCAGGAACCAAACACACTGAAGTGACGGAAGTGAGTCCACTTCTGTCACTTCGGTCACCACTTCGGCAAACCAAGCACCCCCTTAATATTGAAAAGGCTTTGAAGAGTTGGCCCATATCATTGCCTTTCCTAATTGGACTAGGAAAGGAACATAAGGGAACCCTTATAGAAAGTTATAAAAAAATGTTGATTTCAGGTCATTTACTGGCTTTTACACCTGGTTTGAGTTGCACATCTAAATGGATTGTATTCTTTGAATTACTCAAAACAGAGCTAAGAGAACAACCATGTGACTAATAAACAACTTTTAAAGCCTGTATCAATAAAACTGAGTATACCTTCATCTCGAGTTCAATAGACTTCATGTGTTTTTCTGCATAGTTCCATTTGTATGAGACAGCATCAAAATGTTTCTGGAAGTGAAAAATGCAAAGTCAACTAGCTGAGAATATATATATTTCTGATACCATCAAGCCAGCCGGAACATTGTGCAAGTAAGGTCGCCTCCCATTTGGCCATTTGAAGAGTGTTTTAGGGATTTCCAACCATACGGATGGAAAAAACATCGAAAAATAAGCTAGCATGTCGATTTTCATACAATTTGGTGAGATGATGATCATTCATCTTAACGGTTGAAATTTTATAGAAATCTTAACGCTTCATAATTTCAACCGTTAAGATAAATGATCATCACCTCACCAAATTGTATGAAAATCGACATGCTAGCTTATTTTTCGATACTCTTTCCATCCATACGGTTGCAAAATCCTTAAAACACTTTCCAAATGGCCAAATGAAAGACTAATCAAAAATGCACAAATGTTAAGACCTAATCAAGATAAGTAACCCACTATATATATATATATATATATATATATGTATATATATATATATATGTATATATATATATATATATATAAAGGGAGCAAGAAATGAAAGATAACTTCTAAACCATGTAAATATAAGATGACCTTGATTTTAATCGCTAAGTAGAAACGCTTAACATTCAGTTGACGTGCATGATCAATAAGCTTTTCGATGTTCAACTCCAAGTCACCTTCCTTCCACATGGATTCAAGTTTCCTCCTCCTTTGATCTGAAAGAAACAACAAAGTGTATTCAACAAATACTTACATATTGGGGGGTGTGTGTGTATGCATATAGATTAATACAACAACAACTAAGCCTTAATCCCATACTAGAGTGTGCATATAGATTAATGACAAAATAAAGTTAGCATGCCACTACACCACATACCAACACAACTTTCTATATCACGGCGTTTTTTCTTCTCAAGTTTTACGGTGTTTATAATTTCCTTCTGAGAAAAGGATAGCTAATCGTAGAAGAACATTCATGTATGAAAACAGAAGGAATCCGCGTATGTCATTATACAAACTCGTTCTTTATGCAACTTCTGCTTCATCCTCCAAATGTCTCTGTTCTGCCCACAGTTCTTTATGCCTCTCCTCTAGGTTTTCAATTGTACTTTCTAGTTCACTTTTCCTGGACCTAAGCCTTTCTATGTCACTGGCATCTGAACCTGAAACATTAGCAAACAACAATGCAGGTTCTCACATATTCATAAATGCTGGTATACAAGAAATACTATCAAGCAATAAATCTAGAACATACTGAACATAAAGAGTCATGAACGGAACACTGCTTCAACACTGGCAGAAATATGACCACCATATCTAGAAACAGACCATCTATAATGATTTTCTGGAGTCCATAGATCAAAAATTCCGAATTTTGATATCTCATCTGCCCTTTGATCTGTTTCATGTGTTCCAACATACTAAACAAAAAGAACAGGTGGTATAAGAATTAATAGGGGAAAAATGTAATCCCCAAACCACATTACTAAGATGAAAGACATCTTGCATTAAAGACTCAGTATCAACAGCAAGTGAAGGGATGTAACTGAGATAATTAGAAATACCTCGTCAGATATTTGAAATGAAATTCTATCACCGCTGCTATCCCAAGATAATTTAGAATTGGAACATCAAATGGTCGAAGATTTCGCAGCAAGAAATCTCTATCATCAGTATCCTGTGTGATGAATGACTGCAATAGAAAATATTTTTTATTATATAAAAAATCAAAGTGTAAATATTCTGGTAATGATGTCAATAATTAATTCAGAAAGATCAAGACTAGCTTAAATTCACCATCACACCAAAATCAGAAGAACCAAATCAAGCTAAACAGGTCAAATATAGTTGAAAAAGTCAAGAATAATAAAATTATAATCATCCAACAAAAACAAGAACACTTTGACCCTTTCTTTCCTGCTAAGTCAGCAAGACAGAGAGCTTGCTCTTAAGCAAGTTTCCAATTGTATCACAAAACATTAAATTGCTGACACACTTGCAGGCTATTTTAATTAAGATATCACACACACACACACACACACACACACACACACAAGCAATTAAGCTCATTACTCTAGGATAAAGAAGATGGAAAACATCAACCCATACAATTAGAAATAAACAAAGACCTTCACATATATATGTTGATAGGTTATGATATACCCAAAAGAACCAGTACTAGCATCACTCAGTATGCAGCTAGTAAAATGCAAATTGGCCGTAAAAGAGAAAAAGGGAAGAAGAAGCAAGAGAAAAAGAAGGCAGTATGAAAAATATTAAACAATGCACACCAGGTGTAAATGATATAACTCACTTAAGCACAATAATTTTACCTTCCAAATGTAATTTGGCACATGTTGTTCCAAATAAGCAGCATGCTTCAAGTTCTGGACGTTTACCTGAGAATGAAAGCAATCAACCACATATTGCCCACATCTATCAAACAAAGAAAACTCAAGTCAAAAAAAGTTGTACCTCAATAAGGACAGGACCATATACTTCTTTCTTCAACTCATTAAGATGTTCTTGCAACCAGTTATATGCTTCAAGAATTCTATCTGCACCAGTATAGCGTAGTGCTTGAAGAAGTTTAGTGTTTTTACTTTCCATGTCTTTGAGCCTGCAAATAATGAAATTTTTTAGTTAATAAGACAAAATTGGTATATCCAATTACATAGCCCAAATATAAATTACCGATCGAGACACTGGTTCAAGGCTACTTTTTTCCTGACGGACAAGATTATCATTCTCTGTTCTCTGTAGTCTCAATTGATTTGAATTAAGTTCTAGTTCCCGGATTTGAGTACTTAGTCTTTCCTATCCAAAAAAGAAACTCACATGTCAAGAAGACAACAAAAACTAGCAAGTATATAATATCAATTAATAACTAAGAGGCGTAAGAAATAAGTTTCAATCATGTCCCTCTACAGGAAATAATAGAACTGGTGATTTTCAAATCGTGTACAAGCTAAAGTGATTCAATATTATGTGTCATGATTTTACTGATAATAGATTTTACAGGAAAACAAGCTTTACTAAAAAAGAACTGGAATTTCAAAATCAACTATAATGAACCGGCAAAAAGTCAAATTTACAATTTTTATTTGCAACTTCTCTTACAAATACAAGTATTGCAAAAATAAATAAATAAATAAATAAATAAATAAATAAAGATGTCATGGAGTTAAAGATCCAAGTCACCAATTTTTTTTCATATAAGATTAAAAAAGAAAGATCAGCTGCCCCCACAAACTTGAAAAATTAGGAAATTACTAAATTTAACACTTCACAACACATCTAGTACCAATGATACACCTTCAAAACATTCCACATCAAGAAGTTTATCTAGAGAAAACTCCAAATACAGTGTACATAGTATTATATCAAGACACAAGTCTACTTTCTATAATACTATTTCCTTTACTTCTAGACAAAATTAAGCCCGTTCTTCAAGTTGTTTGCCCCGATTATCTTCCCAGCAACAGACATTGAGAACAAATTATAAAAGAGAGGAATGTGGGTATTGAGGAGAAAGAAATGCCAGGTAAGAAAACAGCTCAGTCCTTGTTTGCAGCTACCCAACTCATGTCCTTCACAATTACTATTCTTCACAAAAACAAAAACACTTGGATTGTATTTACTACTAGCCTTTTACATAGACAAACTGCAACTTATAAGGAACCTTATTTCACTAAGTAATGATGCACATGAATATCAAAGAGGAAGCATAGGCTTTTGGTGCATCTACACAAAACCAAGCAAGAAATTTTCTTAGTAATGCATCTAACTGTTGGAAGATTTGCAAGACAATTCATATAGCCGACCCCATCTAGTATGGGATTAAAGCTTAGTTATTGTTGTTGTTGTTGTCGTAATGCATCTAACTGTTATGGATCCAAACAGATTGTTCAATTGACTCTATAGAGAGTACTACTATCTAAACATGACAAATGTGGATCACATACAGTTCAACTAGAATAGAACTTATTGGGTAAATATCATTTCTCGGAGGTTCAAAAATTGGAAGTTTTGCAAGTTCTTCTTCAGCAGCTAACAGATCTTCCTTAGCTTTCAAGAAGCTCAACTGTCGACTTTCCTCCTGCTTCCTTAAGTCTTCCATTTCAACATATTTTGCTTGGACTTGGACTCCCTAATAAGAACAAAAACTTATTAGTTGATGAACTTTAGGATAGGCAGAGATTTGGATCATATAAAACCTGAGAAGATAAAATCAAACCATATGGCATTCCATTTCTAAAACTTCCATGCGCTCCTTTGCATTTTCAGATATTTGACTGCTTACTTTCCTACAACCTGAGTCTTGCTTTGTCTTCAACTTCTTGTGATCCCTACAAAATAAACCAATAATCTTTTAGGTTCACAGAAAGAAATAGCACCTTAAACAGTTATAATTAAGTACCTAGCTACATGTACAAGGTTTGTGGTAAGCTTTTAATGGATTCTTTTTTATACCACTTAGAGGTTTGATGGGTTGCCTTCCATCCTCAAACCTCAGGTCCAAACATAGGCTTGGCAATTACTCAAGAAGTCCTTGGGAATTTTGAAACACATGAATAAGTCACCAAGTATGCTGCTCATCAGTCAGTTTCCATAACTTCAAGCATGAACCTTAATAATAATAAGGCCTTGGGCGCAATATAACTAATTCAACAAAATTCATATATCATACAACAGATGTTACAAATTCTCAATTGCTCAAAGTGACTAGATTGAAATAACAAAATCCCCACTCCATGAAAAATAAATAAATAAATAAAAACAAGTGTTATAATTATGGCCTTTTCTTCCAATGACAAGGATAGGATAGAATAAGGAAGATTATGTATGAGATAGCATGGATAAAATAAAAATGCTACTCAAAAGAGCATACTCAATAGGTTAACTAAGATCATTCAAGGTTTTAGCAGCTTCATCTAGCTTTCTCTTAGCTTCAGTCTCCCGTTTCTTTATACTCCACTTTCCTCGTATCATATTTAAGCCATGGCAATTTCTTCTTCATTTTCTCAACCTACAATTGTCAAGACCACACATAAGAAAAATTAAAGCGGAACAGAATGATTGATAGTACTTTACGAACCTTTGCCAAAAGCTTCTATCTTTGATGAACCCTCTCAACATCTCTTTCTAGCTCAGCATTAAGAAACTTTAGCTGATTCAGAGTAACACCATTTTGTTTAAGACTCTGGATAAAAAACACGACAAAGATTTTACAAGTTATTGATCACAAGTTTATCGTGCAACCCCTTTTAGGCAATTTAATTTTATATGGAGGGAGTAAAACCCTCACAGTTTCAACAAACAACATTCAGGTTATTGGATGGAATCGAAATTAATTAAAAAAAACTAAGGCAGAAAAAAAAGCATTCTACTCCTATCTAAGGCAGTAGATACAAGGATTATAACCGTCCATTGTCACGCAGTTTAGAGATATGAAGATTGCCTTCGACTTGAGAGTGGCATAAGAAAAAGGCAACTAAGAAAACGTACACAATGATCGTTGAAAACACAGGATCACATAATAGTTACATTGCAGAGGCAAGGATATATGAAGAACTAACAAGATTGTTATTAATAATCTTAAAGAAAGTAAGAAATCATTAGGTACGCTTCCTTATATCCAATCATGGCAGGCTCCCATACCAATAGCCTAGATGATTAATCATCTTACTAAAATAAGAATACATATGTGTACATCAATAAAACAAATGACTGGTTTTACCAGAAAACTGCAGGAAATAAAAAAGAACTATTGCCTCTGTAAAAATAATATACGAGAGAAACAATACCACTCAAATGCATGTAAATAACAAAAGCCTGTGTTTAATTGAAAAACAAATCTTTGGCAAATTCATGTTCAAATTTCTATATATAAAAAACAACTCTAAAATAATATTCTTATGCTTAAGAGTTAAAGATAGTCAATCCAAATAGTGTTATAAAATCCCAAATCTATTATGAACTTTAGGTTAGAAAACGAATACAGAAGCAAGCCAGTTCAACAATATTACAATTAACTTATCATGAATGTAAAAACGAGTGTCATGGAAAACACATGGCTCCTAAGCATGCCATATATCATTAAAAGTTTAAAACTCAAATAAACCAAACACAAAAACCTTTCTTTTTTCTTGAGGATAAGTTTCATGTTCTTGTGCATCTTTATGGTTTAGTCTCAATACACAAGAACTAACAGCACAAACCAACATGAAATATTAGGGCACTCTTTACACTTTAATGCCCATCACGCATGCATGGGTTTGGCAAAATATTTTGTTTTATAGATTATAATAGCCAGTAAAACATTCTAGATCCAAAATCAAGCTCCAAGACACTGAATTGTACCAATTCAGATCATTAACTTCAAAATGATTTTGGATTGACTAGATGTGAAAATTTTGAAATGATTTTTAAAACTCCAAATGCTCATTCCAATCAAGTACACAAAAATAATGTCAATAATTAAACAATTTTGTCTTATTTGATGGTGTCATTGTGCACTAAATTTCTTGAGATAGTATCAAACACCAAGAAATAGTGATGTACAACCCGGTAATGTAGAATATCATGCGTCTACAAGGTAATATTTACCTACAAGATACCATTTATGAGTTATTCCGCAATTATACTAGATTAAATATTTTAAAATTTTATTAAATGATATAATACCTTCGGGCTCTATAAGTCCGTCTTCTCTTTCCAACACATTGTGAAGAACAAGTATATCATGTGTTGAATCCTCCTAGCAGGCTAATACATAGTAAATCTTAATTCAAAATCAACCTCAACCAATACATTTTGGGTGGGATAAGGTTTTCTCTCATAGAAACGATTTACAATATCACTTGGAACATAGGCATGGATATGTGTACCATCAAGTGCTTATATGCAATCCTACATAATTAATAAAATGATTGATAATGTCATGAAATTTTGTGTCCACAATTCAAACTTAATCAATGATTATTTACCTTAATATATGGCATAAATCCTAAATCTTGTGTGATGATTGAACTAATAGTTGTGTTAGGTGGTTGAAGTAATTAACACCAAAGCTTACGTAGTTGAAATATTTGCTAACAATTTCTCCAAAACATAAGAAATTAACTTCAATCACTCTATTTCTCACATTATGACCAACAATGTGATGAAACAAAGCTACTTTCTCTTCGATACTTACATGTAAAGGGTTGCATAATAATCCTTTTACCTTCAATAAATCACATAACCCCAAAATTGACTTTTTTCATCTTAACATTGATATACTAGCTTCCAGATCCATGTATTATTTTTGAAATATAGTTTGTGTGTTGTTCATCCCTACTGTAATAAGGCTCTATGGAAAATTGAGTCATCTATATAGTTTGTGTTGTTCATCCCTATTGTGAAATATAATCTATTTAAATTTCTCCAATACATAATGTTCAAATCCTACTCTCAAACAAAAAAATAAATAAATAAATAAAAACTATGATTATAGATGTATATTTTGAAGCTTTCATGAAGTTGAACAAAATCAAAACTAACAGTAATATGCCTAATGTGCATCAAATGTAATATGCCTAAAAGAGATGGAATTTAACAATCTCTATGCAATCTAACAATAACTTGATCTTTAAAAAGTTGAAAACTAACTCCTAGAGGAAAGTTGGTTTCTTTCTCTCTTTGATCTCCATTCACCTCTTTGATATCCAATTCTCAAACAAATTTAAGGGAGGCTAGCAATCAAGAGAAGCCAAGACCTCCCTAGAAATCAAGAGAAGCCAAGACGAACACAATTATTGAAAACCCTAACATTAAAGAAAACAACATTGAAGAATTGCTGACATAGGGAGAAAAAAAAAAAGGTGTACAGAGAGAGAATTGGTGGTGAAAATAATGTAAAACTTTTACTTTGATTATAAGTTGAAATACAGGAAAAAAAATGAGATGCTAACGTAAAACATTGTACATGTAAATGAGACTTTTATATCAAACAAAACATATGATTTACCAATTTACATGTAAAACATATTAGATTACACCTATTTACAAAACACCAAACAGCCTGTTAGATGAAACTTAAAATAATTCTTTATGGCACCTTACTGTCCCCACCCATACTCAACATAAGAAATGAAATTTCATCCAGGTGAAAGTATTTACACCACATGCAATGGTGTAACATCCAGCTGCAACAATTCACATCATTTGTATCTCTATTCATGTGCTACAGCCACCCTAAAACAGAAATAGAGGGCAAAGTCACAGGAGACTACTTCCATTGTTGCTAAGGCTTTCAATAATTCAAACCAAGCTCCAGGCTCATTTGTGTAGCATCATTCTCCCTAAAGCTAAATAAGCACAGTAATATCAATTCGGAAACCAAATCACATAAACAATTAGCATAAAAATCAATCATTCTGGACAACACCGCCCAAGTCGAGAGGATTAAATACACTACCCAAGTATGAAAAGTACAATCTTGTTTCTAGTTGATCATAATAAATAAGTTCCTTGCTGCTCTGGTTTAACCGGTGAATAATACACTTGGACACTTTGTAAGCTACTCGGATGTAATGGGACAAATCATGACCATCCAATCAAATATTAGACTGCTTCAATAGTTGCTAAGGGTAATCCTGTCATTCTGGATCAGGAGAGCCACCAGGAACCAGCTGCACAACACAAAAGTATTATTAAAATAGAAAGGTTGACCTAAATTCATAATAATTGACTAACAAGGTGTAATAACATTCATCCGTGTGTCATTCCGGACATTTATAAAATGTCAGACCATAAACTCAAATTCATATATTAACAATTATATCCGCAGAACTTTCTGTGATTATTTAAATATATCTTAGAAGGAACTGCAAAATTGTGATTACAGTAAATAAAGCAAGTCTTGCAGATGGATAAAACATTAGAAACATATTCCCAACTCATTTCATATATGTGATTGCTTACAATTGCAATGTTGTTTCCATTGAGCAGTATCTGGTCAAGCTTGGTTATACGTCTCCCTTCAGCTGTGATTTCACTGCAATGTAAATTTAGAATTATAAATATCTTTAAAAAATAGTCCAATCAAATGGGAGGCTTCTGTGCACAAAGCAAACACAGGTGAAAGTCATACAATTAAGCATCTCCAAACCTGTAAACTACTGCAAGATGTGTATTAAAAGAACTTGTCTTTTACTGTTTCAATCAAGTAGAAGCATGATTACAGTTTCTGTTAAGAAATATACATTAATAAGCGGAAAAGAAGGATAATTCAGCTGTCAATTAAAACAAATTTCAAGAAAAAAACCTAGAAAGTTCAATCATTAAATACAGCATTCATTCCTTTTTAAACAAAACAGAAGGCAGCTACCCAACAATTACTCCCTCCTGAGATTCCCAAAAGACCACTCTTCTCTCCTTCAGATTTTGTTTCTGTCATTTTTCAGGACCAACACTTTACCAATTCATGTTCATGGATTGGTGGTCTCTTATCAGTTCATGGCCAAGTTCAGAGACAATCACAGTAGAACCTATAGCGCCATTTTTCATTTTATGTCTGTGTCTACATTGCTTTCTATCTCTCTCTCTCTCACACAAACACACTGGGAAAAGCAGAGAGGCAGATATTTCAGACTTAATGCAACAACCTATTTTCTTTGCTAACAAGTAAATTTGTCAACAGGTGCCCTAAGTAGAAAATCTCATCATTCTTTGGTAATATGACACACTTTTGGTTTAGGTTAAGTCTTCACCTTTAAATAGTAATCATGAGGTACCAGATACATTTAGAATGGGTCACATAGGTACCAAAAAAAAAAAAAGAACAAGAGAAAAAAAAAAGTTAGTTCTTGGATCGTGCAAATGATAAGGGCTTATAAATTCCTGCAGACAAGGCCACAAAAGAACAACTTCCTATATTCTACAAAACATTGGGATCACCTTTCTCTAGAAGTAATAAACTTGTTAAGCTGGCTTGAGTTTAAGCAGAAGATTGCGTAACTTAAATTAAGAAATGAAGAGTTCCTAGCTACCCCTTCATTTCTTTCTTTCTTTTTTATTTTTTATTTTATTTTACAGAGACATGAATCGCTTCACACAATCAACTAAGTCAACCTATTTCATGTAATTTCAAACCTTTTCTTCATTATATCATTAGTTTTCCTTTTTTTTATCATATAATTTTGAAAGTTCTATTCTTTTCTTAAGTTACATAGATAAAGATCATTTTTGGATTTGAAACTGAATCAAACTGTCATTTCTTGTACCAATTCTATTTTTACTAGAGTAAATTCAAATCAAACAGCAAAAACTCTCCCAATGCAGCCAAAAAAAAAAAAAAAAATCAAAATCAAAACTTTAAGAAATGAGGGAAATATAGGAGATGTGAATCAGAGAACTTAAATCAAACATAAAGCAACATATGACTCACAAGCATACTACCTTTTTTTTTAATGATGATTTAACATACGATAAAGATATCACTGGAATCAACACTGTGAATCGAGAAAGGAATGTGTTCGGATTTTGGCTCTAGGGTTAAGGGTTTTACTATTCGGTGACGTCTTCGAGTACCATATTGACGTAGACGTCGAAGCCTCTGAGGGTTCCGACGAGCTCCTTGTCGCCCTTCATTATCACCCATATCTTCGATCCTATGCACCGATCTATAAGCTCTGAAAAACCACAAACAACATCAACATCAACGACATCTTGTGCAGTTTGGTCACCATTCAATGGTTTAAAAGACGAAAACACAGAGAGATAAAGGAGATTGAGAGAGAGGACCTGAAGGGAGGAGTTGAGAAGGGTTGTGAGACATCTCTTCTCTTGGACTCCTCGGTGTTTAGTCTTCGCGTGTGGAGATGAACAAGAAAACCGATACGGGGGCAGGTGGCGAGGGCGGAGATAAAAAAATGTTGATTTCAGGTCAATTACTGGCTTTCCTAATTGGACTAGGAAAGGAACATAAGGGAGCCCTTATAGAAAGTTATAAAAAAATGTTGATTTCAGGTCAATTACTGGCTTTTACACCTGGTTTGAGTTGCACATCTAAATGGATTGTATTCTTTGAATTACTCAAAACAGAGCTAAGAGAACAACCATGTGACTAATAAACAACTTTTAAAGCCCTCAGATCAATAAAACTGAGTATACCTTCATCTCGAGTTCAATAGACTTCATGTGTTTTTCTGCATAGTTCCATTTGTATGAGACAGCATCAATATGTTTCTGGAAGTGAAAAATGCAAAGTCAACTAGCTGAGAATATATATATTTCTGATACCATCAAGCCAACCGGAACACTGTGCAAGTAAGGTCGCCTCCCATTTGGCCATTTAGAGAGTGTTTTAGGATTTCCAACCATACGGATGGAAAAAACATCGAAAAATAAGCTAGTTCATACAATTTGGTGAGGTGATGATCATTCATCTTAACGGTTGAAATTTTATAGAAATCTTAACGGTTCAGAATTTCAACCGTTAAGATGAATGATCATCACCTCACCAAATTGTATGAAAATCGACATGCTAGCTTATTTTTCGATGCTCTTTCCATTCATACGGTTGCAAAATCCTTAAAACACTTTCCAAATGGCCAAATGGGAGACGACCGAAAATGCACAGTGTTAAGACCGACCACATAGTAACACGACTATATATATATATATATATATATATATATATATATATATAAAGGGAGCAAGAAATGAAAGATAACTTCTAAACCATGTAAATATAAGATGACCTTGATTTTAATCGCTAAGTGGAAACGCTTAACATTCAGCTGACATACATGATCAATAAGCTTTTCGATGTTCAACTCCAAGTCACCCTCTTCCTTCCATATGGATTCAAGTTTCCTCCTCCTTTGATCTGAAAGAAACAACAAAGTGTATTCAACAAATACTTACATATTGGGGTGTGTGTGTGTATGCATATAGATTAATACAACAACAACTAAGCCTTTGTAACACCCGCCCCGAAATAAATAAGAATTTTTATTTATTTAATTCCCAGATATAGTAAACAATGAAATTCGGGAAAATTTCTAAGTATTAATCGAGCCAGATTAATAAAATGTTAATTAAACTAGATTAATTCTTGAGAGAAAACAGACAATTATTTAAATCCAAGGAAAAACGTGGACCTGGTCGGGGATGGAGATTGCACTCGTGAGATTTCAAGACACCCGGACATGTGAATCATTGACCGGGATTTTAGGATCTTGGTCGATGAAGTATGAAAAAGATAATATCAATTTAAGTTGATGTGACATAAGGTTGTGGGATCGATTAATTAATTGTGATCTTTTTATGAGATTAGTTGATTAATTGAAAATAAATAAATAAATTATTATGCATAATGGGACAATTGAGAAACCATGATAAATTAATTTAGCCAAGTGTGACAATAGTGGGCCAATTTAATGAAATAAATAAATATATATATATATATATATATATATATATGGTAAGTAATAAAAACAATGTGACAAAAGCCATTTGACCTAAATTAAATAAAGCTAGGTATATTGATTTAAGAAAGCTTTCACAAAATTTATGAGTTTTGTCTCATGTCATGTCATGCCTCATTAATTGACGATTTTATTTCTAGAAGAAAAGATGGATGAATGAGGAAATGGAGCTTAACCTAGTCATGCATACATGTGACATTAATGAAATGAAACCTAGGTAAAATAATAATAATACTAACACCAATAATAATAATGAAAAATGAAAAGAAATGAAATGGGGTAAAAGTCAAGGTTGAAACAAGAGTTAATGGTGACATCACCATCCACTATAAGCTCTCAAATGTCTTCTATTGAGGAGCCACCACCTCCATGGAAAACATTGAAGCTTGCAAAAGGTTTGGAAACCCTATTTCTCTTTCTCCCTCTCTTCCTCTTAAATGCTCAAATTTGGCTACAGCTCAAGCAAAGGTGTGAGCATTTCTTAATTCCGATGGCTATAGGTTCGTCCTTGCTCCATTGCTTGCAAATTCGTTACTTGAATGTTTTGGGTTGAATTTCACATTGTATTTTGTTGCGAATTGTTGTGAGGAAATGGTTCAAAGGTATGAACTTTGGAAGGGTATCCATTGTTGTGTGAATTATTAGTTCATATCCCACATGATTACAAAGCCAATAGTGGAATCAAAATCAAACATGGATAAAGTCAAGGTTAAGTTTGATAACATACTTTTATTTTGATTAGAGGACTCCATGAATTCTTTTCATACTATGGATGCATGTAAACCGGATGCCCTATCGGACCTTGTTTCGCTTAAGACCGATTTGTGAAATGATAAGTGACACTTGATCTTGTGAGACCTTGACGTATATTTAAATTAATAGGTTAACAATGTAATCTTTCCATCATAGAGAGACCATCTAACTAAGTTTAGAATGCATGTTTGTATGATCAGAAATCTTGTAGTTGTTTTGATATAAGATTAATGAAACGTTTTAGCGTGCATAGCAACTGTTTGATGGAATGCCACATTGGGTTGTTAACATTTAGGAGTCTAATTGGCAACTCTAAATGCTAGTAGACACTCCCTTAAGTATAAGACTTGTATAATCTAGGAATGTAGAATGACCTCGTAATGTAAAATGTGGTTTCCAAACATGTAAATAACCTGCTCGATAGAATGGCGAAAGAACAACAGTTCAAAATATGTAGTTCGGGCTGTCCCTTTCGAGGGACAGCTGCACCTTGTACACACCTCCGTTTGGAGTGTGCAATATGTCAATGGGAATGTCTTGTTGTCTTCTTTCTAATGAGCCTTAGATGAGAGAAACTGAAGTTACGGTTTAAAAGATATGACCATTTCTTTCCAGCTGCAAGATCGGCAGATTTCTGCATTTCATTTCTGATCTAGTAATATTTTCCTTTGTTCTAGTTAATGTTCATAGGTTGTAGAATAGTTTTACTATGCTGAAATGTTATGGCTATGCATACTTATCAATGGCCCAACATTTTATTATATCCATTGACCTCATAGACTTAGCTCCACTGAAATAGGAGATGATCTCCTTGTACCCTTTATGATTGAAGTCATTCAACTATGATGCTTTCCCTCGTAGTCGTTGCTGAATTATTAAACCATACATGTTTGTAAATTCAAAGGCTTGGTTAGTAAAGGGTTGATTTAGTGGTTAATCTTATAGCCCTCCTTAGTTAAAGGTCAATGAAATGCTTGCTAAAGATTTATAGAATGTATGCAGAAAACACTGTAGCAGTGCAGAACATTGGTTTTGTTCTTATTTTTACGGGCTATGTGTGAATGATAAGTAGCCTCAATTATGGTGAAAATGAAATCTAATATTGTGAATATAATACACTAGAAGTTTGGGATGAAATGATAAAGATTTCAGGCTTCAAATTGAGGTTTTTGATTTCAAGTTTTTGATAGTTACTGTAGCTACCGACAAAGAGTGAACTATAAACTCCAATGTTTTCAAAAAGACTCAGAATTCAATTCCGATCGTCCCGATAGTTCGGGGACATATTTAAACTAATAAAAATGGTGCGGGCAGGTGTCTAGGAGCTCAGATCCATCGGTTATAAATTTAAAAGCCGACATTTCGGTAAACTCACGATTTGGGTAATTAAATGCATGTAATGCATTCATATTGCTATGAAATGTTATATGACGAACATTTACCATGTTTAGGACATGGTGAGGTGGTCTAAGACCAGACTGGGAGGATCGGGCCCGAGTAGGCCCAAGAGCGAAAAAGGTAGGATGTCGCACGGGTGCTGTGAGTAGTTTTAACTCATAGTATTCTATTGATTTCTGTTGATGTTGTGCTAGATGGATGTTGGAGTCCATCTTTTCATACATGCTCTGTCTGTTGACATGTTATGCTTGCTGCATTTGTTTGAGCTTGTATGTTCTGATATGATCTGCTTTGAGGAGTACCCTTGACATTTTTCTTGTGTTGTTGTGGGATGGCGGAGGTGGTACTCCATGGCATATGGCGATGGGAGTGATACTCCATGGCATATGGCTGGAGTACCCTCTCGCATCCCACTTGCACTGGGATGGTCGAGGTGGTACTCCATAGCGATCTGGTCGATATTCTATTCTTTGCATTAAATATTCTCTCCTTCTACAGTCCTTTGATTTTGTACTCTTATTTCCTCGAGAGGTTCCCGATACATATTCGAGATGGGTTTCCTCATATGTATCGGTTTTATATCTCGAGGAGATTGTTGCTTTCATGTTTTTTTAAAAAAAATGCGTATTTAAGTAGAGTTTACTCCTTAGATACGTATTGGCTTCCGATCTCGATGAGATCTCTGATCATTGTATATTCAAGATGTTGCTACCTTGGATATATATGTATACCTGTTGTTAGGTATTAGTACTATCAATCTCTTACTTTCAGGCATGATACATCGGACGGAGACCCTGGCAGAGGGTGTATAATATCTGGCCATGAGTATTTGATGCTCCATCGGACGGAGACCCTGGCAGAGGGTGTATAATATCTGGCCACTTGGCTCAGTCAGAGAGCGGCATTTTCTGACCATGTGCACATGTATGCTATATACAGAGTCTCGGCTTAGGTCAAGACGATACCGATGGTGTCGTAGATGTCGAGACATCTTAGTATCACATATGCCGAGGTTGAGTACATCCGTGGATTTATCCACTTTCACGAGATTTGTTATTTGCTTGTGATGTTATTATTGCATATTTGTACTTCTTTTATTTCGTTTCTTTCCTAGTGGCTTTCGCCACCTTTATTGATTTATTTGCGATCCCATCTGGGCCTTTCTTTGGCTCATGCACTTGATGGATGTTTTTCTCGGTGTGACAAATGAGGAGTAGGGTCGGGACTAGATGAGGACCTTGCGAGTAGCTAGGAGCGGAAATTCGTGGAGAGAGCTTCCAAGTAGACAACCTAGCAGCGATGGGCATATGTTGAACTGAGGTTTGCAGGCCTCTATTCCTTTCTGAGTGAGAGTTGTCATTCGGGACCTGCTAGGGTTTTATAAAAACCTTATATATATTTCTTCCGTTGATTTATAATTTAAACTCTGATTTAATTATCTCGCATGTTATTTAGCTTTAGCCTTGCGTTTCTAGTGGGCGAATTCTATAAGCACGCTGGGCGCTTGTCGCGGCGCCGAGGCCCGGATCCGGTTCGGGCGTGATGTACCTTAATCCCATACTAGAGTGTGCATATAGATTAATGACAAAAAAAAAAGTTAGCATGCCACTACACCACATACCAACACAACTTTCTATATCACGGCATTTTTTCTTCTCAAGTTTTACGGTGTTTATAATTTCCTTCTGAGAAAAGGATAGCTAATTGTAGAAGAACATTCATGTATGAAAACAGAAGGAATCCGCGTATGTCATTATACATACTCGTTCTTTATGCAACTTTGCTGCTTCATCCTCCAAATGTCTCTGTTCTGCCCAGAGTTCTTTATGCCTCTCCTCTAGGTTTTCAATTGTACTTTCTAGTTCACTTTTCCTGGACCTAAGCCTTTCTATGTCACCGGCATCTGAACCTGAAACATTAGCAAACAACAATGCAGGTTCTCACATATTCATAAATGCTGGTATACAAGAAATACTATCAAGCAATAAGTCTAGAACATACTGAACATAAAGAGTCATGAACAGAACACTGCTTCAACACTGGCAGAAATATGACCACCATATCTAGAAACAGACCATCTATAATGATTTTCTGGAGTCCATAGATCAAAAATTCCGAATTTTGATATCTCATCTGCCCTTTGATCTGTTTCGTGTGTTCCAACATACTAAACAAAAAGAACAGGTGGTATAAGAATTCATAGGGGAAAAATGTAATCCCCAAACCACATTACTAAGATGAAAGACATCTTGCATTAAAGACTCAGTATCAACAGCAAGTGAAGGGATGTAACTGAGATAATTAGAAATACCTCGTCAGATATTTGAAATGAAATTCTATCACCGCTGCTATCCCAAGATAATTTAGAATTGGAACATCAAATGGTCGAAGATTTCGCAGCAGGAAATCTCTATCATCAGTATCCTGTGTGATGAATGACTGCAATAGAAAATATTTTTTATTATATAAAAAATCAAAGTGTAAATATTCTGCTAATGATGTCAATAATTAATTCAGAAAGATCAAGACTAGCTTAAATTCACCATCACACCAAAATCAGAAGAACCAAATCAAGCTAAACAGGTCAAATATAGTTGAAAAAGTCAAGAATAATAAAATTATAATCATCCAACAAAAACAAGAACACTTTGACCCTTTCTTTCCTGCTAAGTCAGCAAGACAGAGAGCTTGCTCTTAAGCAAGTTTCCAATTGTATCACAAAACATTAAATTGCTGACACACTTGCAGGCTATTTTAATTAAGATATCACACACACACACACACACACACACACACACACACACACAAGCAATTAAGCTCATTACTCTAGGATAAAGAAGATGGAAAACATCAACCCATACAATTAGAAATAAACAAAGACCTTCACATATATATGTTGATAGGTTATGATATACCCAAAAGAACCAGTACTAGCATCACTCAGTATGCAGCTAGTAAAATGCAAATTGGCCGTAAAAGAGAAAAAGGGAAGAAGAAGCAAGAGAAAAGAAGGCAGTATGAAAAATATTAAACAATGCACACCAGGTGTAAATGATATAACTCATTTAAGCACAATAATTTTACCTTCCAAATGTAATTTGGCACATGTTGTTCCAAATAAGCAGCATGCTTCAAGTTCTGGACGTTTACCTGAGAATGAAAGCAATCAACCACATATTGCCCACATCTATCAAACAAAGAAAACTCAAGTCAAAAAAAGTTGTACCTCAATAAGGACAGGACCATATACTTATTTCTTCAACTCATTACGATGTTCTTGCAACCAGATATATGCTTCAAGAATTCTATCTGCACCAGTATAGCGTAGTGCTTGAAGAAGTTTAGTGTTTTTACTTTCCATCTCTTTGAGCCTGCAAATAATGAAATTTTTTAGTTAATAAGACAAAATTGGTATATCCAATTACATAGCCCAAATATAAATTACCGATCGAGACACTGGTTCAAGGCTACTTTTTTTCTGACGGACAAGATTATCATTCTCTGTTCTCTGTAGTCTCAATTGATTTGAATTAAGTTCTAGTTCCCGGATTTGAGTACTTAGTCTTTCCTATCCAAAAAAGAAACTCACAAGTCAAGAAGACAACAAAAACTAGCAAGTACATAATATCAATTAATAAATAAGAGGCGTAAGAAATAAGTTTCAATCATGTCCCTCTACAGGAAATAATAGAACTGGTGATTTTCAAATCGTGTACAAGCTAAAGTGATTCAATATTATGTGTCATGATTTTACTGATAATAGATTTTACAGGAAAACAAGCTTTACTAAAAAAGAACTGGAATTTCAAAATCAACTATAATGAACCGGCAAAAAGTCAAATTTACAATTTTTATTTGCAACTTCTCTTACAAATACAAGTATTGCAAAAATAAATAAATAAATAAATAAATAAAGATGTCATGGAGTTAAAGATCCAAGTCACCAATTTTTTTTCATATAAGATTAAAAAAGAAAGATCAGCTGCCCCCACAAACTTGAAAAATTAGGAAATTACTAAATTTAACACTTCACAACACATCTAGTACCAATGATACACCTTCAAAACATTCCACATCAAGAAGTTTATCTAGAGAAAACTCCAAATACAGTGTACATAGTATTATATCAAGACACAAGTCTACTTTCTATAATACTATTTCCTTTACTTCTAGACAAAATTAAGCCCGTTCTTCAAGTTGTTTGCCCCGATTATCTTTCCAGCAACAGACATTGAGAACAAATTATAAAAGAGAGGAATGTGGGTATTGAGGAGAAAGAAATGCCAGGTAAGAAAACAGCTCAGTCCTTGTTTGCAGCTACCCAACTCATGTCCTTCACAATTACTATTCTTCACAAAAACAAAAACACTTGGATTGTATTTACTACTAGCCTTTTACATAGACAAACTGCAACTTATAAGGAACCTTATTTCACTAAGTAATGATGCACATGAATATCAAAGAGGAAGCATAGGCTTTTGGTGCATCTACACAAAACCAAGCAAGAAATTTTCTTAGTAATGCATCTAACTGTTGGGATATTTGCAAGACAATTCATATAGCCGACCCCATCTAGTATGGGATTAAAGCTTAGTTATTGTTGTTGTTGTTGTTGTAATGCATCTAACTGTTATGGATCCAAACAGATTGTTCAATTGACTCTATAGAGAGTACTACTATCTAAACATGACAAATGTGGATCACATACAGTTCAACTAGAATAGAACTTATTGGGTAAATATCATTTCTCGGAGGTTCAAAAATTGGAAGTTTTGCAAGTTCTTCTTCAGCAGCTAACAGATCTTCCTTAGCTTTCAAGAAGCTCAACTGTCGACTTTCCTCCTGCTTCCTTAAGTCTTCCATTCAACATATTTTGCTTGGACTTGGACTCCCTAATAAGAACAAAAACTTATTAGTTGATGAACTTTAGGATAGGCAGAGATTTGGATCATATAAAACCTGAGAAGATAAAATCAAACCATATGGCATTCCATTTCTAAAACTTCCATGCGCTCCTTTTCATTTTCAGATATTTGACTGCTTACTTTCCTACAACCTGAGTCTTGCTTTGTCTTCAACTTCTTGTGATCCCTACAAAATAAACCAATAATCTTTTAGGTTCACAGAAAGAAATAGTACCTTAAACAGTTATAATTAAGTACCTAGCTACATGTACAAGGTTTGTGGTAAGCTTTTAATGGATTCTTTTTTATACCACTTAGAGGTTTGATGGGTTGCCTTCCATCCTCAAACCTCAGGTCCAAACATAGGCTTGGCAATTACTCAAGAAGTCCTTGGGAATTTTGAAACACATGAATAAGTCACCAAGTATGCTGCTCATCAGTCAGTTTCCATAACTTCAAGCATGAACCTTAATAATAATAAGGCCTTGGGCGCAATATAACTAATTCAACAAAATTCATATATTATACAACAGATGTTACAAATTCTCAATTGCTCAAAGTGACTAGATTGAAATAACAAAATCCCCACTCCATGAAAAATAAATAAATAAATAAAAACAAGTGTTATAATTATGGCCTTTTCTTCCCATGACAAGGATAGGATAGAATAAGGAAGATTATGTATGAGATAGCATGGATAAAATAAAAATGCTACTCAAAAGAGCATACTCAATAGGTTGACTAAGATCATTCAAGGTTTTAGCAGCTTCATCTAGCTTTCTCTTAGCTTCAGTCTCCTGTTTCTTTATACTCCACTTTCCTCATATCATATTTAAGCCATGGCAATTTCTTCTTCATTTTCTCAACCTACAATTGTCAAGACCACACATAAGAAAAATTAAAGCGGAACAGAATGATTGATAGTACTTTACGAACCTTTGCCAAAAGCTTCTATCTTTGATGAACCCTCTCAACATCTCTTTCTAGCTCAGCATTAAGAAACTTTAGCTGATTCAGAGTAACACCATTTTGTTTAAGACTCTGGATAAAAACACGCATACAAAGATTTTACAAGTTATTGATCACAAGTTTATCGTGCAACCCCTTTTAGGCAATTTAATTTTATATGGAGGGAGTAAAACCCTCACAGTTTCAACAAACAACATTCAGGTTATTGGATGGAATCGAAATTAATTAAAAACTAAGGCAGAAAAAGCATTCTACTCCTATCTAAGGCAGTAGATACAAGGATTATAACCGGCCCATTGTCACGCAGTTTAGAGATATGAAGATTGCCTTGACTTTGAGAGTGGCATAAGAAAAAGGCAACTAAGAAAACCTACACAATGATCGTTGAAAACACAGGATCACATAATAGTTACATTGCAGAGGCAAGGATATATGAAGAACTAACAAGCTTGTTATTAATAATCTTAAAGAAAGTAAGAAATCATTAGGTACGCTTCCTTATATCCAATCTTGGCAGGCTCCCATACCAATAGCCTAGATGATTAATCATCTTAATAAAATAAGAATATATATGTGTACATCAATCAAACAAATGACTGGTTTTACCAGAAAACTGCAGGAAATAAAAAAGAACTATTGCCTCTGTAAAAATAATATACGAGAGAAACAATACCACTCATTCAAATGCATGTAAATAACAAAAGCCTATGTTTAATTGAAAAACAAATCTTTGGCAAATTCATGTTCAAATTTCTATATATAAAAAACAACTCTAAAATAATATTCTTATGCTTAAGAGTTAAAGATAGTCAATCCAAATAGTGTTATAAAATCCCAAATCTATTATGAACTTTAGGTTAGAAAACGAATACAGAAGCAAGCCAGTTCAACAATATTACAATTAACTTATCATGAATGTAAAAACGAGTGTCATGGAAAACACATGGCTCCTAAGCATGCCATATATCATTAAAAGTTTAAAACTCAAATAAACCAAACACAAAAACCTTTCTTTTTTCTTGAGGATAAGTTTCATGTTCTTGTGCATCTTTATGGTTTAGTCTCAATACACAAGAACTAACAGCACAAACCAACATGAAATATTAGGGCACTCTTTACACTTTAATGCCCATCACGCATGCATGGGTTTGGCAAAATATTTTGTTTTATAGATTATAATAGCCAGTAAAACATTCTAGATCCAAAATCAAGCTCCAAGACACTGAATTGTACCAATTCAGATCATTAACTTCAAATGATTTTGGATTGACTAGATGTGAAAATTTTGAAATGATTTTTTAAAACTCCAAATGCTCATTCCACCGAAGTACACAAAAAATAATGTCAATAATTAAACAATTTTGTGTTATTTGATGGTGTACAGGCACTAAATTTCTTGAGATAGTATCAAACACCAAGAAATAGTGATGTACAACCCGGTAATGTAGAATATCATGCGTCTACAAGGTAATATTTACCTACAAGATACCATTTATGAGTTATTCCGCAATTATACTAGATTAAATATTTTAAAATTTTATTAAATGATATAATACCTTCGGGCTCTATAAGTCCGTCTTCTCTTTCCAACACATTGTGAAGAACAAGTATATCATGTGTTGAATCCTCCTAGCAGGCTAATACATAGTAAATCTTAATTCAAAATCAACCTCAACCAATACATTTTGGGTGGGATAAGGTTTTCTCCTCATAGAAACGATTTACAATATCACTTGGAACATAGGCATGGATATGTGTACCATCAAGTGCTTATATGCAATCCTACATAATTAATAAAATGATTGATAATGTCATGAAATTTTGTGTCCACAATTCAAACTTAATCAATGATTATTTACCTTAATATATGGCATAAATCCTAAATCTTGTGTGATGATTGAACTAATAGTTGTGTTAGGTGGTTGAAGTAATTAACACCAAAGCTTACGTAGTTGAAATATTTGCTAACAATTTCTCCAAAACATAAGAAATTAACTTCAATCACTCTATTTCTCACATTATGACCAACAATGTGATGAAACAAAGCTACTTTCTCTTCGATACTTACATGTAAAGGGTTGCATAATAATCCTTTTACCTTCAATAAATCACATAACCCCAAAATTGACTTTTTTCATCTTAACATTGATATACTAGCTTCCAGATCCATGTATTATTTTTGAAATATAGTTTGTGTTGTTCATCCCTACTGTAATAAGGCTCTATGGAAAATTGAGTCATCTATATAGTTTGTGTTGTTCATCCCTATTGTGAAATATAATCTATTTAAATTTCTCCAATACATAATGTTCAAATCCTACTCTCAAACAAAAAAATAAATAAATAAATAAAAACTATGATTATAGATGTATATTTTGAAGCTTTCATGAAGTTGAACAAAATCAAAACTAACAGTAATATGCCTAATGTGCATCAAATGTAATATGCCTAAAAGAGATGGAATTTAACAATCTCTATGCAATCTAACAATAACTTGATCTTTAAAAAGTTGAAAACTAACTCCTTTATTAACTCTTGCAACATTATTGAAAGAGGAAAGTTGGTTTCTTTCTCTCTTTGATCTCCATTCACCTCTTTGATAGCCAATTCTCAAACAAATTTAAGGGAGGCTAGCAATCAAGAGAAGCCAAGACCTCCCTAGAAATCAAGAGAAGCCAAGACGAACACAATTATTGAAAACCCTAACATTAAAGAAAACAACATTGAAGAATTGCTGACATAGGAAAAAAAAAAAGGTGTACAGAGAGAGAATTGGTGGTGAAAATAATGTACAACTTTTACTTTGATTATAAGTTGAAATACAGGAAAAAAAAAAGAGATGCTAATGTAAAACATTGTACATGTAAATGAGACTTTTATATCAAACAAAACATATGATTTACCATTTACATGTAAAACATATTAGATTACACCTATTTACAAAACACCAAACAGCCTGTTAGATGAAACTTAAAATAATTCTTTATGGCACCTTACTGTCCGCACCCATACTCAACATAAGAAATGAAATTTCATCCAGGTGAAAGTATTTACACCACATGCAATGGTGTAACATCCAGCTGCAACAATTCACATCATTTGTATCTCTATTCATGTGCTACAGCCACCCTAAAACAGAAATAGAGGGCAAAGTCACAGGAGACTACTTCCATTGTTGCTAAGGCTTTCAATAATTCAAACCAAGCTCCAGGCTCATTTGTGTAGCATCATTCTCCCTAAAGCTAAATAAGCACAGTAATATCAATTCGGAAACCAAATCACATAAACAATTAGCATAAAAATCAATCATTCTGGACAACACCGCCCAAGACGAGAGGATTAAATACACTACCCAAGTACGAAAAGTACAATCTTGTTTCTAGTTGATCATAATAAATAAGTTCCTTGCTGCTCTGGTTTAACCGGTGAATAATACACTTGGACACTTTGTAAGCTACTCGGATGTAATGGGACAAATCATGACCATCCAATCAAATATTAGACTGCTTCAATAGTTGCTAAGGGTAATCCTGTCATTCTGGATCAGGAGAGCCACCAGGAACCAGCTGCACAACACAAAAGTATTATTAAAATAGAAAGGTTGACCTAAATTCATAATAATTGACTAACAAGGTATAATAACATTCATCTGTGTGTCATTCCGGACATTTATAAAATGTCAGACCATAAACTCAAATTCATATATTAACAATTATATCCACAGAACTTTCTGTGATTATTTAAATATATCATAGAAGGAACTGCAAAATTGTGATTACAGTAAATACAGCAAGTCTTGCAGATGGATAAAACATTAGAAACATATTCCCAACTCATTTCATATATGTGATTGCTTACAATTGCAATGTTGTTTCCATTGAGCAGTATCTGGTCAAGCTTGGTTATACGTCTCCCTTCAGCTGTGATTTCACTGCAATGTAAATTTAGAATTATAAATATCTTTAAAAAATAGTCCAATCAAATGGGAGGCTTCTGTGCACAAAGCAAACACAGGTGAAAGTCATACAATTAAGCATCTCCAAACCTATAAACTACTGCAAGATGTGTATTAAAAGAACTTGTCTTTTACCGTTTCAATCAAGTAGAAGCATGATTAGAGTTTCTGTTAAGAAATATACATTAATAAGCGGAAAAGAAGGATAATTCAGCTGTCAATTAAAACAAATTTCAAGAAAAAAACCTAGAAAGTTCAATCATTAAATACAGCATTCATTCCTTTTTAAACAAAACAGAAGGCAGCTACCCAACCATTAATCCCTCCTGAGATTCCCAAAAGACCACTCTTCTCTCCTTCAGATTTTGTTTCTGTCATTTTTCAGGACCAACACTTTACCTATTCATGTTCATGGATTGGTGGTCTCTTATCAGTTCATGGCCAAGTTCAGAGACAATCACAGTAGAACCTATAGCACCATTTTTCATTTTATATGTCTGTGTCTACATTGCTTTCTATCTCTCTCTCTCTCTCACAAACACACTGGGAAAAGCAGAGAGGCAGATATTTCGGACTTAATGCAACAACCTATTTTCTTTGCTAACAAGTAAATTTGTCAACAGGTGCCCTAAGTAGAAAATCTCATCATTCTTTGGTAATATGACACACTTTTGGTTTAGGTTAAGTCTTCACCTTTAAATAGTAATCATGAGGTACCAGATACATTTAGAATGGGTCACATAGGTACCACAAAAAAAAAGAACAAGAGAAAAAAAAAAAGTTAGTTCTTGGATCGTGCAAATGATAAGGGCTTATAAATTCCTGCAGACAAGGCCACAAAAGAACAACTTCCTATATTCTACAAAACATTGGGATCACCTTTCTCTAGAAGTAATAAACTTGTTAAGGTGGCTTGAGTTTAAGCAGAAGATTGCGTAACTTAAATTAAGAAATGAAGAGTTCCTAGCTACCCCTTCATTTCTTTCTTTCTTTTTTATTTTTTATTTTATTTTACAGAGACATGAATCACTTCACACAATCAACTAAGTCAACCTATTTCATGTAATTTCAAACCTTTTCTTCATTACATCATTAGTTTTCCTTTTTTTTATCATATAATTTTGAAAGTTCTATTCTTTTCTTAAGTTACATAGATAAAGATCATTTTTGGATTTGAAACTGAATCAAACTGTCATTTCTTGTACTAATTCTATTTTTACTAGAGTAAATTCAAATCAAACAGCAAAAACTCTCCCAATGCAGCCAAAAAAAAAAAATCAAAACTTTAAGAAATGAGGGAAATATAGGAGATGTGAATCAGAGAACTTAAATCAAACATAAAGCAACATATGACTCACAAGCATACTACCTTTTTTTTTAATGATGATTTAACATACGATAAAGATATCACTGGAATCAACACTGTGAATCGAGAAAGGAATGTGTTCGGATTTTGGCTCTAGGGTTAAGGGTTTTACTATTCGGTGACGTCTTCGAGTACCATATTGACGTAGACGTCGAAGCCTCTGAGGGTTCCGACGAGCTCCTTGTCGCCCTTCATTATCACCCATATCTTCGATCCTATGCACCGATCTATAAGCTCTGAAAAACCACAAACAACATCAACATCAACGACATCTTGTGCAGTTTGGTCACCATTCAATGGTTTGAAAGACGAAAACACAGAGAGATAAAGGAGATTGAGAGAGAGGACCTGAAGGGAGGAGTTGAGAAGGGTTGTGAGACATCTCTTCTCTTGGACTCCTCTGTGTTTAGTCTTCGCGTGTGGAGATGAACAAGAAAACCGACACGGGGGCAGGTGGCGAGGGCGGAGCTCCGATCGTTGAGGAAGGCGACGCCTACGTGCGGCTGATGCCGGCCTTCGCGAGAGGTAAAATGGAAGCTTTGTTTCTAGGGTATAAGGGTATTTTTGTAATCTTAGCTAATCAAAACCCTCTGGCTTGTGTTTGATAGGAGAATATCCCACTTGGGATTAGGAATAAGTTTTAAAAAGTTTTGAAATTTTTGGAGTGAAATTTTAAAGTAAAGATATTAATGATAAGATAATGATGTGTCAACTATATATTGGTGGGTTTTATGTTTAAATCTTAATTAATGATTTTGTGGAAAAACTTTTAAATTTAGAGGTGTGTTAGAAGTTATCCTCCAATCAAACATGGGCGGAGTTTTTTTTTTTTTTGATATGGTGAATAAACCACATTCTTTTATTGGTAATAATAATATCGGCTTACAAACTTACAAAGGTCCCTATTGGGATCGGGTTTTACATGTGGAGGGGTATTGGAGACCCTGATTGGCTTGTCCTGACGGGATCATCATCTTCAAAGTCGGATCCTGGGGTGTGCATCCCTTGGACGTCCCATGTAAGGGAGAGACCGTAATGCGATGAAGCGACCATAATCTGTAGAATTGGTTACAGCGTGGCGTGCACCGGCCAAAACCATGTGAGGAAGAGGAAATCAATGTGTCAGATGAGTCGCCTACAAACGCGTTGTTTGTCATTGAAACACCTCATGTTCATTTCCAACCATAGGTTCCTGGTGACTGACAACGCAGTAGGTGCCATCCTTTTCAGACGTCCGGCCGTAGGTTCTGTCCCAACAATGCTCGTCCCCATAGATCTTGTATCTTGTTGGGAAGACGAGTGATCCCCAGAAGTAATGTGTAATGGGACCAAACTTCTGCTGAGAATTGGCATTAGAGCAGCAAGTGGTCATTGTTTTCCTCGTGGGTGTTGCATAGATAGCAGTTTGTTCTTTCCCCCTGCCAATTCATTCTTGCTAGGTTGTGTAACGTAGGAAACTTGTCTTCCCATGCCAACCATGCGAAGAATTGGACTTTTAGAGGGGCTGATTGCTTCCAAAAGGATGGGGGAAGGGGACTCTTCCTTCCGTTGTCCATCCGAAAGTAGTAAAGGGACTTAACAGAGAAGTCCTGGGATGAGGTGAGTCTCCATTTCCGAGTGTCCGCCGTGGTGGTGTCCCCATGGTCCAAATGTTATTGTAACATTTGCCATGTCTCCCATGCCCCTTGTGACAGGGGCCCCGGTTTCAGTAGTGATATTCCTCTTGTTCGAAGTTGGCGTACCTCTAGGATCGTAAGCTCTGATTTAGGGTTCTTAAGTGTTCGTTTTCATTAAGTATTTCCGGTTTTTAGGGTTCTTAGATCTAGTTTTCTTTAGGTCTTGATCTGGTTGAGGTTTCACCTGATGATATCTCAAACGACGAGGATCTTGATCCCAAATCCCCAGCTTGCAATAACAAATTTCAGCTGGAAGAGAATGTATTGGGGCCCTTTTCTTTCTTTGTTGGTAGATTTAGGGTTGAACTTCTTGATTTTGGAGTTTTGAATTTGGTTGCATTTTATTTTGTTCTTTTGTTGGATAGTGGTGATCTTTACCATTTGGAAAGGAATTGGTTTAGGTGGACTTTGCTTTTATTTCTTTGTCATGCCAATTGGTAACTAAAGAAGTGGGAAGAGACGGAATGTGGAAAATTTCATTGATTGGTATCTTGTTAGGTTTTAGCATTATTGAGGAAGCACATGATTTTATCAGCAAAAGGAGACTTTCTGTAGTTCAAGAATGCCAGCAAGGTAGGAACTTTGAAAGAGTAGGCCAGATGGAACTAAGAAACTGAGCAAACTAGTATGTGGTGAAACTTGGCTTTGATTATTATTGTTATTTTCATTAATAAGATAGATAGATTTCTTGCTCTGTGATACTGTCTTAATAAGAAAGAATATTAGTTATGTGGTAAACTTATGTAGATGTGATCTCAGAGTCCCTCATTTGATCCTCAGATTGATCTATTGATAGATAATTTTTTGTGCATGTCTATTTCTTGATGATTTTTTGTTTTATTTATTTTTAAGTCATTCTTCTTTTACCAAATCTATTGGCAGATTTACCAAGCTTGATTGTATTTGTTGGCTTGTACAGGAGAAGCTATATCAGTGGATCTTGAGACATCATGAGGAAGGATTGAGGGTTTTCAGTAGCTGCTATAGTTGCACATTTGTAAGTTTTAAAATATTTTTAATTGTTGTGTTATGTGGATGTTGTTTGTGTCTAAAAAAATGTATATATAAATATATAGATGCATTTAAAACACCAATTGCCAATATTTTAAAGGGTCAATGATGCAATATTTTCAAATGAAATATATCTTGAAATATCCTGAAATTAAAATATTTTGATGTGGCCTGATCCAGAGGCGAGCTGAGGACACATATCTCGAAGTAGGCTAAGGGCACAGATCCCAAGGCGGGTTAAGGTCACAAGACCCAAGATAGCCCGAGAACACAGATCTCGAGGCAACCCCAAATTTTAAGATAGCCCGAGAATAAATATCTCGAGGCGACTCCAGACCCAAGATAGCCGAAGAACACAAATCTCGAGGCGATCTCAATTTTCAAGATAGCCCAAGAACATAGATCTCAAGGCAATCTCAAATTCCAAGATATCCCGAGAATATAGATCTCGAGGCAATTAAATTCTAAAATAGCCCGAGAATATAAATCTCGAGGTAATCTCGAAAAATACAAATCCCAAGATAAGCCGAGAACATAAATCTTGAGAAAAAAAACAATTAATCAAAATTAAATCTAAATTTAAATTAAATTCAAATTTTTGATCGGTGGCGAGATTATCAAGATTATCCCGTGATGATTAAAATTCAAATTCAAATTTTGACGAGATTATATCTATCTAGATTATTTCATAATGATTAAAATTCAAATTATACTAACTCTCATTATGATTCAAATTTTTGATCTTATCTAGATTCAAATTCAAATTTTGAATCTGATCATGATAACCTCTCATGTTACGGGGTTATACCTAAATCTAGATTATGATCATTAAAATTCAAATCTTTGATTTTATCTAGATTAGGATCTCATGATGATTAAAATTAAAATTAAAATTTCTACCTTATCCTCTAAGTTGTGAAGATCTATAAATAAAGGAGGGGAGACCTCTTGAGGAGAGACTTTGGGGGGAGGGATCTCCTCCATGCTCCCCTCTTCTTGAAGCAAGAAGCCGTGTGGTCGGTCGAATAAGCGGACACGGGCTTGTCTTTGATGGCTTTGCCGAAGGATATAAGCTCGGGTCCGTCTATCGATTGTAATATTGCCGAAGGATGTCATTATGTTGTCACCGCCGAGCCACCCTTGTCTATCGTCACCACCAAGCCACTCTTGTGGGGCTGTTGTCACCACCGAGCCACCCTTGTGGGGCTATCATCGCCAGCAAGCCACCCTTGTGGGGTTGTTGTCACCACCAAACCACCCTTGTGGGGCTATCATCGCCGTTCTTGTCGCTAATCGGGAGTCATAAGTGGGAGAAGATGGAGAGATAAACAAAAATAAAAAAACAAAAAAAAGGAAAAAGAAAAAAAGAGAAAAAAAAGAAAGAAAAAAAAGAAGAATAAAAGCGTCAAAACAGGAGTAAAGAATAAAAAATAAAAAAATAAAAAAATAAAGAGGCTGAGAGGGGGGCGTCAAAACAAGATTAAAAAAGAAAAGAAAAGGGGCTGAAAGGAAAAGAAGTAAAAAAAAAGGAAAAAAAAAGAAATAAAATAAAAAAGAACAAATTGAACAAAAAGAGAGAAAAGAAACGGAAGGAGAGAGAAGCGAAATAATTTTTTTTTTTAAAAAAAAGTTCAAAAAGAAGCAGCAACATGTGACCCTGTCCTAGAGCTGGATTTTGGGCCGTTACCGGAAACTGCAAGCATCGCCCAAGAAGATCCTGGCCGTACCGCACGTCTCTAATGAACAAGAATCCGTGCCATGCTGTGCACGGCCAGATCCATGCGCCGTTCGCCAAAGCCCCACCGCCACAATGGTTTCGGTGCTCAAGACGTAATCCATCACGCAAGTTGCTTTCGAAATCCGACACGCGGCAAAGCAGCTAGAGCAATCGCCAATGCGTCGATTTAAATTTTTTTCAAAAAATATATAAAAATATATGTATATAATATATAAGAAATAATTAATTAACTAATTTATTTATATTCATTTTGTTGTATAGCTGTAACTATTATGGGGGAGATGAGCTCTTGTACAAGTTGTTAAGGTTCAATCTTTAGGAAATGTGTTATTGTTCAATGAAAAAAGTAACTCCTTCCAATTAACCACTGAGAAATGTGAATATCTGTGCTTAAGCTGTAATAACCCACCCAGAACCTATACATAAATAGGTACTAGAATGAAAGTGTGAAGTGATTGTTTGTAATTACCTATTAGTTCGAGGACCTAATTAAAGTTTCATAATGGTGATTCAATGTGATTAAACCAACATGATCCAATTTATCATGCAACCTGACTTGGATTAACCTTGTAGGGATTAACATGAGATAAAATAGAGAATTATAAAATGATTATGATTTATCTTTATCTCAAATATGACTTGTAATTTGAGTAGGATATTATATTTGAGATTAAATTAGACTTATCTCATGAAAATAATTATAATTGATCTTTATCCAAATATGGATTTTAATTTGATTATGATTTAATGTTTGTGTTTGAGTTGGATAAAGATTTATCTCATAGAGATAATTATAGTTTGTTTATGATTATGAATTACAATTGGATTATGATTCAATGTTTGAGTTTTGATTAGATAATGATTTATCTCGTAAAGATAATTATAAATTGTTTTTTATTGATCTCTATCTCAAATATAAGTTTTATTTTGATTAAGATTCAAAGGTTGAATTTGAATTGGATGAAAACTTATCGAATAGAGATAATTATAAAAAATTTATGATTTATCTTTATCTCGTTGGAGTAAGATTAGGACACTCCCCTCTATTTAAGGAGAGGCATAATTAGAGAATCGATATACAATTCAGTGAGAAAAGAGATTGAGTGATCTCACAACGGGATTTGCTAAGAGGTATTGGCGTGGAGAAAAGGGTCACGCCAGGAGTACGTCTCAAATTGAAGTAAGTGACTCTTGCCTAGCTCCCACCCAGAGATGGGTTTCTTTGGCCTTCTTATTATTTGGTTTGGTATGTCCTTTGTTGGTATTGTGATTGTGCTTGTTGTTATGATTTGGATATCTGTTGTTAACTCCCGGCATATATATTGTTGATGTTTCCACATCTGTTGTTTGATTGTTTGGGCAAGTTTTTTGTTGGATGCTCGCTGAGCATGCCACCGTGGACCGGGACATTACTGTGAGACTCATGGTGCTTGTGTTTAGGTTGGGTTGGTATGTGTCTGGATTGGGTATGCGTACCCCTGGAGCATAGCCACCTGCCGTCTGACACTTGACCATTGAGGTAGCACTTGCTGACCGTGGAAGTATGATTGGATGAGTATAGGGGCCCGTTTGTTTGGTTTCTTGTGCGACCGATTGTTTTCCTTCATATGATCCATATCTTGACTTTATGGTTGTGCATATATCGTGATTTCTCTCTGTGGCACTTATCGAAGCTTTCCTTTCAAAGCTTCGCCTCTTTTCTTTTCCTCCCTTTCGTGTTGGAGGAGTAGGTGACACGATCTCAGGTGTCGTGTAGATAGCTGGGAGGGGTTGATTTGCTGAGGTCGGCAGACCTCGATATTTTCTTTTCCGAGTGAGAGTTACCAGTTTAGTACCATTAGAAGACTATTTTGTATAGGGCGTATGAACCCTTGTATTTTTATCTTTCGCATTAGTACTCTAATTTTTAATGGAATTATGAACTTTTGGATTATATTATGTTATCTGCTATTGTTACTTAGGCCTTGTATTCGAGTGGGGCTAGTCTTCACTTGCACACCGACCGTTACGCTTCGAGGTCAGGGATTCGGTCGGGCGTTCTGATAAACAAACCTATCACAAGATATAAGGGAAATATGTTTTGAGAATGCCGGATTTGGTGAATCAATATAAGGGAAATATGTTATTAAGAGAAAATAAAAAGTTGTAATGCCAATGTATAGATAAACTTGTGGAAATTTGGTTTAGTTTTAGTTCATTAAAAAAGGTTTTTTTGTTTTAAATTTTTCCCATGGATCTTTAAACTGTGCTTTGTTTATTTTTTATTACTTCTCTTATTAAATGTTCAACTTGTTTAAATTTCACGTTTGATTATGTTGATTATTTTTCCTCATTTTTGGGGTTTAATGTGGATGAAGCTGGCTTTTCACTTGATATGAATTTTACTTTTTTTTATTATTAATTTAGATTTATTTTATAATTCTTTAGATTTTTTTGTAATTTTTTTTATATTTTTTTTAGATTTTTAAAGATTTTTTACAATTTAAATAATATTTTAATAAATGGGTCGTGCTTGGCCCGTGCCTGAGCAGGCCCGGCATGGCTCGGCCCGGGTTGGGCCGTGCTTCGTGTCGGGCCAGCTCCAAGTTAAATCGTGCCGTGCACGGCGCAGCGAAATGGAAGCAAACCCAGTGGTCGTAAATCTACCACACTCCAAATTCTACCGTCCGTAGGGTGCCCAAACCCATTTTGATATTATATATATTTTATAAAATGATTATATATATATATATATATATATATATATATATATATATATATATATTATGCGGTCGGGGCCTTATCACTGTGCAAGTGTGGTCGCTTCTTTTTGGTCCACATGCACAGTATTTTGAGGAAATCCAACCATATGGATGGAAAGAACATCGAAAAATAAGCTAACATGTCAATTTTCATACAATTTGGGAACTTGTAGGATCTTCATCTTAACATGTGAAATTTTGAACTAGTAATACTTCTATAAATTTTCACCAGTTAAGATGAAGACCCTACAAGTTCCCAAATTGTATGAAAATTGACAATCTAGCTTATTTTTTGATATTTTTTCCATCCATAAGGTTGGAAATCCTTCAAACATGCTCTAGGTGGTCAAATATGAGCACCTTAAATGAGCAGATATTCCTACCGGCCTTTACTTTATCATGATTAATATATATATATATATATATATATATATATATATATATATATATATATATATATATAGGGTCATGATATTGTGCGGTTGGCTATATCAATAGTAAGTCGCGGTAATAGCCTCTTTGGCCCACTTACCATGATATTTTGAGGAAATCCAACCTTATGGATGGAAAGAACATCGAAAAATAAGCTAACATATCAATTTTCATACAATTTGGGAACTTGTAGGGTCTTCGTCTTAACGGGTGAAATTTTGAACCGGTAAGATTTTTATAAATTTTCACCCGTTAAGATGAAGACCCTACAAGTTCCCAAATTGTATGAAAATTGGCATGCTAGCTTATTTTTCTATGTTTTTTCCTTTCATACGGTTGGAAATCTTTTAAACATGCTCCAGGTTGCCAAATGTGAGGCGACCGCAAATAAACAGTGTTTCCGGCCGACCTTACCTTATCATAATGATTAGGCAAAAAAATATATATAAAAATAAAATAAAATTTAAACCCTCAAAGTGGCATGCATCCCGATGCAATAAAGTGACACGCATCTAGAAGCGGTCGATATGAAATACAAATCTCAAAGTAACACGCATTTCAATGCGACGATGGAGCGCATCGTATCCTGAAGCGGATGATGAAATACAAATCTTAAAACGGCATGTATCTCGATGTGACGATGGGATGCGCATCTCGATGCAGCCATCGGAGTACAAATCCTGAAGTGGCACAAATCTTGAAGCGGCGATGAGCACGCATCTTGAGGCGGCTAATAGATACAAATTCCAAAACGACATGCATCTCGATACGGCGATGAAACACTCATCTCAGGGCGGTCGATAAAGCATAAATCATAAGGTGGTGCAAATCTCAAGGCGGCGGCGAAGCTTACATCCCAGGGCGGAAGGCGGCGTCATTTAAATAAACAAATTAATAAATAAATAATATGTATAAATATCCTATGATGATATTCATATGTAATAAAACAATTATGGTTTGCAAATAAATGAAATCATTTTTCTTTTATTTTATTCATTGCCTTTTAATCGGAGGTTCCCGAACCACATTCGGGGTAATTAATAATAGAGGCTTGCCTCTATTAGGAATGGAAGAACCCACAAAATCAAAATAAATATGACATTTGTGATTCGATGTATCACCTAGTGTCTCTTCACAGACACGATGTCAGGCATGTATTTTCGATCCCATAGATGTTTATGGAAAACTAATGGTTTTTATAAACTTTGCAGTTTTGAGCTCATTTGGAGAGGAAAAGAAATCTAACTTTACTCTAGATTCTCAAATTTCAACCAAATTCAGGTGATTTTTTAAAGTAGTTTTGGTTGGCAGTTTTTATGAATTTATTTGTAAAATGTTTTAAGTTTGGCAGAAAAAATTGTAGAGACCAATGTGTTCATGTGTTGGACTTGAGGGAGGAGTAACATTACATTAATATTTATAGTTGAGGAGTACACACAGTTTTGAAAGATTTTTGTGAGTTATTTGTTAAGTAAACTATAAAGAGTTTCATGTGTTATCCCATTAATAGATTTTGTGTTTTTAATGTGTTGAATTTTATACAGATTCTGTGTTTTCAATGCATAGTTTAATGTGATAATTTTATCCAAATTCTATGTTTTTAATATGCTGAATTTTATATAGATTTTGTGTTTTCAATGTATGGTTTAATGTGTTGAATTTTATACAGATTCTGTGTTTTTAATGCATAGTTTAATGTGATAATTTTATACAAATTCTGTGTTTTTAATGTGATGAATTTTATATAGATTTTGTGTTTTCAATGTATGGTTTAATGTGTTGAATTTTATCTGCATTCCCGTGTGTTTTAATGTATTTGAATTTTATCTGCATTACTGTGTTTTCAATGTATGGTTTAATGTGTTGAATTTTATATAGATTATGTGTTTTTTCCCCCACCTTGCTTGTGTGTACATTTCTATGTATATCACCTCTTGATCACCACAAAATGTATATTTTTGTGTACATCATTTGTTTATATTTCTACATAGTTGAGTATGTTTTATTTGTTTTGTAGGTGTGTGTGCAAAATTCATGTTTTTTAATGTTTTCTATCTTTCTGCTGCATTTGGACTGAGATTTCATTGTTCACATGCTGATCACATATAGCAATTTCTTTTTACTATTAATTTCATGCATAATGTTTGTAAATTAGCAATTAATTTTTACTGATTTCAGTTATGAGAAATATTTGTTGTTTGATGAAGTTTGTTGTGTTTAGGGTTTATTGTTGTTCTTTGGCTCTTTTTTTTTTTTCTAAAATGTTTTCAGACAATATTTGCTTGTAGATTAATTTCTTTGATGAATCTTAACTATTACATAAAGAAATTTGTGTATTTATTAAAATATAATCTCGAACAATCCCAATGAACATGTTCTTCTAGCTTGGGTTGAGATTTAATTTTAGATAACTATTAAATTAATTGTTGATCAACCTCAGTAGAGTCAGGGACCTTATTTTCATCCATTGAGAGAGAAGACTGAAGAGAGTTGTGAGGTTTAAAAAACTATGGTGAATTCATGAGGTTTATATAGCTAAGTTTTAGAGATGATTAATTAACTTCATGTTTATCTTGAAAAAAATTCTCAATTTTAAAACTATATTGAGAGTTATCTGTATTTATCTTGAAATTTTTGAAGAACTGATAAACTTGCATGATCATGAGCATATGTACATACTCCGAAAATATAGGTATCATAGTACACGAATAAAGAAAGATATGTCTGACGAGAGTTGTGAGGGTTTAGCCTGAGCTATTTAGATTAAAAAACCATAGGGAATTCACGTTTAAAAAATTAAGTTTTAGTGATACCTTCATGTTTATCCTGAGAAAAAAAAACTTTAAATTTCAAACTGTGTTTATATATACATATCTTGTTGTTTGACCAAGTACATCAGAGTCAACAAAGTCTTTAGGTAGAAATCTTAGAACTATATTATGAGTAATCTCAATTTTATCTTCAAGTTTTTAAAGAATTGATGAACATGAGCTTGTTAATATATTCACACTCCACGCCATGGAATTAGAATCCAAAAATATAGGTAGCCACAATATACTGATAAAGATATACCTACATTTTTTTGTGATATTTATGATACCTTATTTGATTTCAATTGTTTGTGGTGTCTTACACTATTATCTTATTTTATAATCCTTAGATTAAAATCAATGATGGCTTCTAAAGTTTCAACAGTTTGTTAATTTAAAGTCAATACATCAGGGATTTTTTTTTAACTCATAATTTAAAAACAAAGGAATAAACCATGTTATGAGCAAAATAACAAATCCTATAAAACCAACTGTGTGTGTGTGTATATATATATAAAGGTCCCTGACTCACAACTCTTCAGTCTTCTTTTAATAGTTTAAAACATTTGAATGCATGTTGTGGTGGTAATCATTCATTCTAAAATTTAATTTGTGGGAAGATGTGATTGACATAATTGAATGGCATAATTAATTTGAATGGCAAGAATTTGTATGGAAAACTAATGGTTTTATATCAAATTTGCAGTTTACTGCTCATTTGTAGAGGAAAACCAAGATAACTTGCTCCAGATCCTCCTTTTTCAACCAAATTAAGGTGATCTTTTTAATATTAACTTGGTTGGCAATTTTTATCAATTCATTAGTATTTTCTGGTGGTAATATATTCATGATTGCCACATTTTTCACTTCTTACAAAATAGTATTTGCTTTCAAACTATTTGTGTTTTTGTTCATAATTGAACTATGCATACAATCTGATGTAATTCCAAAATAATCATCAATGAGCAGTAAAGAAATATGAGCAAAATCTGAGCAACAAAAAATGTTGTTTGTTAGGTTTTATGTGTATGATTCCAATCTCCATAATGATATTAAATATTGTGACATGATTTTCTTCCACTGCATAACTTGAGTATGTTTTGGTTTTTTTTTTTGTTTTTGCTATCCATGAGTAATGATATACCTAACATTTATTATTTTGAATATAAGTAACAGGACCCTGTGATTATAAGTAACACGAATAAATATGAGTTTATTGTTGGGGTTGCCATGACAATGATAATATCTGCCTATAAAACAACTTATATGTAATCGGAACAAGAATTAATTCTATGGATACATCATGTAGGATGGCTGACAGGAACCTAGACCATGCCTTTTTCATTGAGACACCCGCATTGGCCACCGTGGTAATGATATTTATCATCATGTTGGCTCCACGACAACGATGTAGGCTACCACGAGAGCCTTTACCATTTAGGGATATCCATAGGAGTACGCACATGACCCGGATATTGGATGGAGGCATCCATGACTGTGTCGAGTACATACAGATAAAAAAGGAGACATTTTTCAGACTATGCTTTATATTACGCGGGTGTGGCCATCTTATTGATATTATTTATGTGTCTGTGGAGGAGCAGGTCGCTATATTCTTGCATATAGTAGCCACCATGAAAAAAACAGATCAATGGAAATTGATTTTATTAGATCAGGTGCTGCGGTGAGCCGCTATTTTAATGTCGTTCTTCGGGCCATTTGTTCTATCAGAGATGAATTTGTGAAGCAACCTGGCACTTCATGTCATCTTGATATAGAATCCAACCCACTTTACTATCCATACTTCAAGGTAATGTCTTCTTAAGATTCTAATTGGCTAATACAGTTGTAGAAAGGAAATAATATACCATTTATTTTGATTATTCTATACGATTGTATTGGATTTCTCGACGGGACCCACATATAAGCAAGGGTGCCCATCGAGCTACAAGGTAAATTTCGCGGTCGCAAGGGCATCCTACAAAATGTGCATGCTGCTTGTGTTCCAGACTTAAGATTTACTTACGTTTTAGCTGGTTGGGAAGGATTAGCAAATGACTACCAGGTTTTGAAGGATACGTTAGCACGACTCCACCTTCCAGCCTATATGTTCCCCCAGGTTTAAAACATTCTACCTATAAATTTATTGTTAGGTTCATACAAAATTCACATATTGATTACGTTTTTGCACTTTTATGTTAGGTAAATACTATCGCGTTGATGCCGGGTATACTACAACAATGGGGTTTATATCCCCTTATCGGAAGGTTAGGTATCACCTTAGAGAGCAACTTGGGTAGACACCGATGACTCCTGAAGAATTGTTTAACCTGCGTCATTCTTCCCTTAGATCTCGGGTCGAGAGGGCATTTAGGATTCTAAAAAATCGATTTAGGATTTTGGACTCATGGCCATTCTACCCTTTCTCGATGCAGGTGGACCTTGTCCTTGCATGTATTGTCCTGCACAACTTCATCAAAGTTGTTGATCCAAAAGACATGCTCTTGCAACATGTTGTTTCTATTGAGGATGATTCTACACCACACCCGATTTATATATCCCGGGATCGAGAGGCTGGCATTCAATGGCGAGAAATCCGAGGGAATATGAAAGCAGAGATGTGGGCTGTCTACACTTCTCGAAGAGCTACATGAGACTTCGTTTGAAAACTCAGATTCTTTTTGTTGTCATGTAGTTGACAGTGTAATGTTTTTTGTTTCTGAACTGTGTTTATGTTGATGCACTGTGTCTACAGATTTTTTTGTTGTCATGTAGTTGACAGTGTCATGTAGTTAAAATCAAATATTTTTTTAAATATTTTAAAATCAAAGTTCTTAGTGTTCTTCTGGCTCATGTTTTTTTTTCTTCTTTTTTAAATGATTGTTGAAGCTTTGGAGATGGAGGAAAACAGGATTCTGGGTGCTTTTTCTTTTTACATTTTTTTATAGTGAAAGAGGAACAAATATCTTTGAGTTCTTTCAGATAAGATATTATATTATGTGTGAAAAAAGAAATTTTGATCTTTTTATTCAGCATAAATCATTGAGATGTTTTTGGATTAATATTTGCCAATTGTTTGTATAGTTATACTCATAATACTTGAATTCACAATAATAGTTTTAAGGCTTCCATGGCTTTAGAGTGTGCTTGATTTCCATAACTGGTACTGTGGTCTCTCAAGATATATAGAAACAATATGGCAAATCTATTAACAGATCATCTTCTTTAGCAAAGTAGAGCATTATTAATGAAACACCATGATCCTTGCATGGTGTTTGTTGCCCAATATTACCCTCTACTACTTCTTTATATATCTTTATTAGATTCCTTTGATCAGTCTAACTTCTCTTCAAAGTAGTAACAGTCATGGTTTATGAACTTCCTCTCCTTTGGCTACGCCTAGACCTTGTTTCAACGGCTTCATTCATTGAAGCAGGGCGCGAGATCAGTAGATGAGTACACAAAGGACTTCTACCAGTTGGTCGCATGAAACAACTTATCTGAGACGGAGGAGCAACTGGTGGCTCTGTATTTTGGAGGTCTACGCCAACCCTTGCAGGATGTTCTCAGCCTGTATACGTTGTGGACTATTTCGGAAGCATACCAAATAAGACCCTCACCGCTTGAAAATAGCGAGTAATGTAGGCCACCGATTAGGAGCGACCAGAGTAGCCGACCGACTCACCCTTAGACTACCCACACGGCCCAGCAATCACCGTTAGGTAGTTCTAACTCTACTGTTCGGTATTATTGATATGGCTAGCAGGGGCATAAGGCACCCGAGTGCCGGAAACCTGCTACTCAGAAGTGCAAAAACCTGTTAATAGAAGAAGACGAAGTGGACGAGGTTGAGGCTGGAGAATCAGTCTATGATGACTACAGGGATAATGATGAAGCTGGCGATGTGCTGATTGGAGATGACCATGAGACTCTGGTTGTTCACAAGAGTCTGCTGATACCCAAGGATGACTCAGGAGAGGACTGGCTGAGAAACAACATCTTCCACATCACTTGCATAGTGGTCGACAAGGTTTGCAAGATGATCATCGACAGCGATGGTTGTGAGAACGTGGTGTTTGAAGACACTATCCGGAAGTTACAGATGAAGACTTAGCGTCATCCAAAACCCTACAAACTATCATGGCTGAGCAAAGGCACAAAGGTTAAAGTAGATCGTCGGTGTCTCGTGTCCTTCTCCGTTGGCAACAGGTATTTTGATAATGTATGGTGCGATATCGTGTCGAAAGATGCCTGTCACCTGCTGCTAGGGCGACCTTGGCAGTTAGATCGGAGCGTAGTTCATGATGGAAGGAAGAATACTTATTCCTTTAGTATCAAGGGGAAAAGGATCGTGTTGGCACCCCGCAGTGAGGAAAAACCTCATACACCGGTAACTACTAACCTCCTTTTCATGTCTAGATTTCTAAGCAGGATCGAGCCGGGAGATGTCGTATATGCGCTACTACCTCACATGCATAGTGCCCTAGACGTCGAACCATATCTGCCAGTAGAGGTGCAGCAGTTACTCCTAGAATTCACGGATCATGAGGCCCTGAAGTATATCAATGGCTAGCACAAACTGAGTAGGCGGCATGCCAAGTGGGTGGCGTACTTGCAGGAATTCACCTTTACCCTGATGCATTTAGCAGGAAGCCTTAATTGGGTAGCAGATGCCCTGAGCAATTGCACATCCCTCCTCACCACTATGAGTGTCAGGGTTTCAGGCTTTGAGGCTTTCACAAACATGTACACCGCTGACCCTTCCTTCTGGCGGATACTTCAGGAGGTAACTAATGGGTATCGTCATGACTTAATTTTACATAATGGTTACCTGTTTCGCGGATTACAGTTCTGCATCCCCGACTGTTCGTTACGAAAGCAGATTATGAGCGAGATGCACAATGAAGGGTACTTTGGCCGCGATGATACTTATGCCCTCATATATGCTGACTTTTATTAGCCAACATGTGGCTCATTTTGTGGATCGATGTTTTGTGTGTCAGCGAGACAAAGGAGTTCCCACGAATGCAGGCTTGTACACTCCCTTACCGGTCCTTGAAGCTCCTTGGTGAATGTTAGTATGGACTTGGTTCCGGGCCTTCCCAGCACCCAACGAGCCTCAGACTCTATCTTGGTAGTAGTCGAAAGATTCTCCAAGATGGCCCATTTTGTGGCTCCGTTTAAGACTATTATGGATGTTCTCAAGACGCGACATCTCTACTTTCGGGTGGTTATCCGCTTGCATGGTGTTACTCGCTCTATCACATCAGATCATGACACCAAGTTCGTTAGCTTCTTCTTGAGAAGTAATAAGAACCAACAGAAAATCTCAAGGGAACAAGAAGAATTTTATTAATAACTCGACCTACTGTTCGAGAGGAAGGCCACATCAAACTCCACATCAAACCTTAATTCTCCTACTAATGATCTATTTATACTAAAACCCTAATAACATAAAAATTACCAAACTACCCTTAAAATATCTAATTACTCTCAAGCCTAACATTACTCCCCTCCCAAAAAGACACCTTGTCCTCAAGGTGGAACCACGGAATTGCTCACGTATTATATCAAATGTATCCCAAGTTGCGTCATAATTCGATAAATTAATCCATCTTAATCCAGGTGAGGGTGCTCCTTCTTAATCCCGTCTTCCCCCGCCTCTTCCCCACTTCCCTCCTCATAGCCTACGATCAAGACTTGTAATGATCGAACTTGACAACGATGTCCCGGGGAAAATTTCTCATCACATCGGAAGCGTAACCCCTTCGTTCTCATATCTTGAAGCTCTGACTCGGTGAGGCGTTTGAGAGTCACTCCTGACCGCGCCCCACTACCCGAGTCCTTCTGGCTTTCTCTCTGCAATACCAATGTCTGAGTCTGTGGTCCAACAGTTGTGGAGTTGGGTCAATATGAAAGACAAACGGAGTTGCTTTTACTGACCCACTCGGTTGCATTCGTATCCTCAATTATCTGTGCCAACTCCATCGTCTCTTCGATCCCCCTCGGATGTAACAAGCGCACGACCGCCAGGATCTTCAGCTTCAGTCCCTTTAGAAAATTACCTTCCAACACCACGTCTGAGATCCCTCCTAACTTCCCGGACAACAACTCAAATTTTTCCTTCTATTCCATAATCGTCTTATCCTGGGTAAGTGTAAAAAATTGTTCATACAGACCTTCCTCCTTAAATTCTCTCCACGATCTTAATGACAGTCGTTGTTCTCGCCACTGAAACCACGTAAGAGCCCTTCCCTCCAAGCATAGAGCCGCCGCCATCAGGGATGTATCTGTTGACAATTATGCAGATTGCTATCCTCGAGGGACATCTGCGCTCTATATACAACTCTGTTTGGAGTGTATAATATATCAATGGAAAGGTCTTGAAATTATCTTTCTAACAAGCATAAGATTAGAGGAATCCGATGTCTAGAATGAAAGTTATGGATAGAACGGTCAGACTGCGCATAATTGGCAGAAAATTCCTGTATTCTAATTTAGAACTTACATTGCTTAGATTATCATTGAAGTAAGTATGTATTATAAGCCGATTAAGGAATCTTAGAAATTCATATTAAGTTATTATTATTATTAGGAAAAGGAAAAGGCCCCGTGGAAGCGGAGTGAGGACCTAGTCACGCTTAAGCTTGCTAAGGATGTCAGGTGAGTGATTAAACTATACTTGGAATGGTTTTTATAATCGGATTTGATCGTCGGTTTTGGTTATACGATTTTATGAGTTTTTATATCGAAGTTTGTGCAATGTCGCTGGTTTGATATTATGATCATATTACTAGCGTCTTGATTGTTTATTTCATGTATCATAAATGAAAATATATGTGAATAGAGGAAATAAAGAATGAGAATAGGAGCAAGACAAAAGAAATGTTAGAAATATCGGCCAACATGCCTCTTACACAAGATAAGTTGGTTTATACCAGAAGATTGTTGGGAATACGGTATTACCGGTAAAGGTACACGGTCCGCCCAGGATTTATCTGGTATCATTCCGGGGCATTGAGTTAGGGGTGCATGCGAGGTCGATATGAGACCTTTTATGATGATTATGATGACATTGAGAGGATAGATGATATGTAAAATATCGGCAAACGTGCACCTTAATTAAGATAAGCAGATTTATACCAGAAGGTCGCTGGGGACAGTGATACATTCTGCCCGGGATTTATCTGGTATCATTCCAGGACATTGAGGTAAGGGTGCATATGAGGTCGATATAGGTGTAGAGACACTATGAATGCATGAGTTATTGAATAAATCTGGATTTGGTTTTCTAAATGCTTGGCATGTTAACTGATTGAAAGATAATGCATATGATTAGCATTATTTCGATATTCTTATATTTGATACTATATTTGTATCTTGTATAGTGATTCTCACTCAAGTGAAATGTGCAGGTAGACAAAATTGAGTTCTCCTGTAGATAGCTCTGATATAACAGATGAGGATAGACTATTTGTATTGATGTTTAGAATTTTAGAACGCTTCCGCCTATGTACTTGATTTTTAGACTTTTAGAACCCTCCGGCAAGATTTGTAAACTCTGTATAAAAATAAAGAAGTTGCTTATTTCTTGTGAGTTTTAGTTTGATTATCAATGTTATGAGGTTTAAATTAAAATGTACCTTATGGGTTGCGCGCCTACCAAATTGGTGGACGCCTGTTCATGTTTTGGGAACGAGTGTTACGACCCCTCCTCCCGGCTCGGTGAAGCTGGCCAGCGCCGCTTCGACGACGACAAAGAAGCCATCCGGCCAGCCTCCATCCATCTCCGCCTCCGCTAGCGCCTCCACGAAGCGGCCTTTTCCCGCAAATGCTGCGGTTAGCCGTGCCCCGACAAGCGTGCGATCTTCTTCTTCGGCTGCCTCATTCTCTGGCAACGCGCAGCCACATTCGGCCTTTCCCCTTCATGCTCGCCTGCGCCCAGTTGGCCCTGATGCCGCCGATGACGAGGATCGTGCCGCCTTCTTCCCTCCGCCACCCGTGGACCCCGGCAAGCAGTGCCCGGCGGCTGTCCCCGACCAGCCGCCCCCTCCCTTCTGTCCATGAATGGCGGCGAGTGGCACCCCCTCTCCTCCTCCGGCGAGATCCGGGATGATCTGGCAGTGGGCCACTCTTTGCCAACGAGCCGCCCATCTTCCTTCTCTCTCCTGCTAGTTTTCGACGATGACGTCTGGACTTAATGCACGACATCCCTTGCCTTTACTTTTTCCACCTCTACGAGGCGATGGTGTGATCCCGGCGGCGAGCAAGCCCACCACAACCCCACGAATGAACCAACGATCGGGCCGGGAGTTTCCATGTAATCGTTGGTGAGCTTTAATTCTTGGAACACAAGGCTTGGTGGTTGAATGGGTGTTAGATTTCCTAATTGATTGTAGGAATGCAAAATACAGGGATAGATAGGTTGTTGATTGAATTCAATAGTGTAACCAAGCTATGAAAGTCATATGAATGCATTTGGTTATTGTGAGGAATATTTGTATAATGATCTAAAGCCCTAAAAACAAAGGGAACTCTGTCGAAATTTTCTTAAAATTTAGATTCATCAATTTCGTATTTACATACCTAAGAATACGAATTATGAACACATTTAGGAACTCATGAAAGTTTAAATACATTCGATGTATTAACAAAATAGAGAAATCCATATTTTTTATTGGAGTGACCGCTTATAGACTTCTCGTAACCGTATGAATTTTAGGTTATACATGATTTGTTAGGGCATTTCAAGCATGGAAACAAGTATGAATAAATTAGAGTGGCATTCCTAATTTTAGTAATGCTTCATTCTAAGTGAATGTGATAATTTCTTCTCAGCAATGATGCATTCTATTGAAAGTAATACTTCATTCTAGTGGGACTGTAGTCTGCCTCTAATTAACAAAGTTAAACTCTTGTGAGCTAAGACACCATATATGAATATAAGAGTAGGTTCATTAGTAATTGGAGGCTATGTATTAAAGTCTATTAAAACTTCTCTTATGTTTGTAAACTCACAAATCGGGACAGTGGCCAGTTATTAAAACAAAGTACTTCTAGTTATTTTAATTTAATAAAGTACCTTGCTAACGTGTTAAGCTTGAAGAGATGAGATAGAACCTTAGTTATAGATATATCTTGAAGACATGAAATGCATTTTAAGTAAGAGATCATGCTTTATTGAGCTAAGTATCCTCATCGTATTCTTTCGAGTTTAAGTTAGGGTATAAGCTACGAATATGACTTCGTATTCAATAATTTCCCTATTTCGATATTCAGGAAAAGGTAAAGGGAAAGGCAAGGGTGCAACGGGAGCTGCCGAAGGACCGAGTTTATCTTAGAGATCTACTAGACTCAGGTGAGGGAACTAGCTGTACAGTATGAGTTTTCATCGTATTTTCATTTTATTACAAATTTGATTTCAGTTTGAAAAGCATGAATTAGAATTTTCTTGAAAACTTCCAAAGTTTTAGAAAACCATTCATGCACAGAAATCAGTAACAGAATAGAAAAACAGATACAAAAATATATAGAGACTACACTTTACTGAGATACATGCTTGTACCAGTGTGGCTCGTAGAGAGCTAGAGAGTACGGTATTATGTTAGGCAAGGGGTGATTTAAATCTTTGATTTTCATTATCGAACTAACTGTTTTTAAAAAATTCCATTTTATGAAATTAAAACTCCCTTTCCATACTCTTGGAGTGCCTAGTGTACGTATATAATATGACCCTGTGTAGCGAGGATAGATCTACTCGTTGGTCGTTGGTCCTACAATATTGAAGTAGATGTGTAGTTAGAGATGATAATATTGTGATGATCAGATGACTCTATAATACCCACCTCCCGTATCGCTTAGAGATCTACCGTAGAAGCATTTGGTACAAATTACAAAAATTTCGGAAATCATTCACAGTACAGAGAAACAGATTATGAGTTATACACATACATCAGATTTCTATGCATTTGACATGATTAAAATAGATTAAAGATAATGCATTGACCAGCATATTATTTGCTCAGCATTTCTTTCAGATTTTAGTATTTAATTTCAGTTATTTTATATACATATTTTATGCTTCAGTTCTTACAGTTTTATTTAATTATACTGGTACATTTTATGCCCGACAGTACTGTTCCAAATCACTGAGCTCCAGTAACTCAACCCCTTTTTTCGTGATATTTTTATGCAAGCGATAGACAAGAGTCCAGATAGAGGGTTTTATCTAATCGTGAGATCATATGGAGATTTCTGTAGTTGGCTCTGACTTTCGTGTGTCTTAGTTATGATTATGTATTGTTTATGAGTGTATTTGAGACAATTAAGTGTGTGACAATATTTTATTTGATGTTGTACTAAATAGTATTTAGAGTTTGGAGTTTAAGTTGTGATATGTTTGCTTTATTAGCTTCCGCTTTTATTGATTGTTGTTGATTACCGGTTTTACAGCCTTAGGTTTAGGGTTCATTCCCTGACCTGGCTAGTGTGACACGTGTCCCCTAAAAAGGAGATGGGTGTTATACTTACCCCGATGGAACACAGGCTCATGTGTTTCCATGGCCATGTGCCGATAATGGGAAGACATATTCATCAACATGGAATAGCCATCACACACCTACCCGGATGGAGCACAGGCTCACGTGTTTCCATGGCCATGTGCCGATCAACGAGAAGGCATGTTCAGCGATCACAAGCATATCCAAACCATGTAAACACATCAACATGCATACACAAACGTGGAGTTTCAACAAAACAAGAGAACGAACATGCATATGCAAATCCAAGCAGTAGGATACCAAACGTAGTATCATCGAAAGCAAATAGATATGCATCAATGAAGCAAAGATCAAGGATACTCAAAAACATCAAGGAACATGGTAACAAGGAAGCACTCAATCAATGATCAATAAATTATTATCAAACGATAGGGGTGCTAGGCAAAAGTATGTACCGACATGAAATCAACAATTCAAGAAAATCCATCACTGGATGGAAGCTAGGCAAGTGTACTTACAAGCATGAAATCAAGAAAGCAACTAACCAATAAATAAGGGAACTAGGCAAGAGTACTTACATGCTCAATCATGCAATCGAGAACGCAACGAAGCAAAATCAAGAATACACAAAGCCAATAAACTATCATCAAATGATAGGGGTGCTAGACAGAAGTACTTACAAGCTCAAATATTAAATGAAGAAAACAACGGAGTAATTAACCATCGAATGAGGGAAACAAGGCAAAAGTACTTACAACGAATCACAAGCATGCATAAGCATGGAAACAATGAAGCAAAGGAGCAATTATCCAATAAATAGGGGAACTAGGCCAGTGTACTTACACAAGTACGAAATCAAAGAACAAATAAACAATCATCAGATGGTAGGGGTACTAGGTAGGAGTACTTACCTCTAACAGAGATTTAGTCGCTTGATCTGAGTCCTTCCTGATGTGTCTCAATACTCCACATCGGTAATTGTTCATAACCTCTAGATGTACATGCATGGTTCACTATTGGGCCATATTCTAATCTAATGGGCCCTTACTTGTATTTCGTGGCAGTTTCTTATGAAATGCTTGACCTTTCACTCTTTTACCAAAAAGGTTATTATTTTCTGGTGGTCAGGGTGTCTCATTATAGCTATGGGGTTTTGGGTTCGAATCTTCACTCCTTCATTTTATTCCTTTCATTTTTATAAATTGGTTAGACCTAGTCTTGTTTGTCCTTATATGATTAAAACCCCCTATTCTATCAAACTTGGTATGATACCCTAGTAGTTATGACCCATTACCTTGGTTGTGGAGGTCTTGGGTTCAATCCCCCTCTCTTACCATTTTTGCTTTATTTATTAGCCAAATCCAAACTTGAATGAACTCAACCCTCTAATTTGATTGGACCCAATCCCTTGACTGGCTGACCCAATTCCTTTTATTGGCTGGGCCTAATTTATTTAATTGATTGGGCCCAATCTAGTTGGTTAGACTCAACCCAACTCATCACTCTTTTTAACTTGACCGACTTAATCAATTCAAACTTGACTCAACCTAATTTGGTGGTGTTTGGATTTGAGTCCAAATAACTTGTATAAGTCTAACTGTTTAACAATTTAATCCACTTCCAACCCAATCTACTTGATTAACCTAACCCGATTAGGTTCTTAAAGGAATCTAGACTCGACCTAACTTTGTAGTTGGTTTGAACTCGGCTCTTTTAAGTTGATTTGATCTAACTCATTATATTTGACTTGATCAAACCCCAAATCAACTCCTTTACTTAGTCATTGTTGTTAGTTAGGGAAACATAACTAGGATGTTCTATTGTTCTATATGCACAAGTACCCTTGCTCTCCTCTTCCTCATCTCCAGTCTTAACGAGCCAAGCTCATGGAGATAACCTTCTCGTGCCCTAGCCAACCTCACGTTCTCTGACCATCTACACAACATGCAGCTGTGTGTATACCTCATGACATATACTAACTTACTGGCCTCTGAGTTCAAGAGAATAAATGCATACATGCCACCCTTTCTCACTGAACCTAACATACTCTTTCATCTCATGCATGCACCCCATACTGTAGACCCACTCATGCATCAACTATTAAACTCCTTTCTTCAACACCTAACACAACATGCATAACCAATAGAAATTCCATGCAACCAACACCCCAGCCTTATCTTTAACTGTAACATCCCGAATTTTTCTAAATAAATTTCAGTAAATTTATGAATTTTAAATGAGGTTAATTAGCTCAAAAATCAGATTAATTATTATTAACCTCAAAGTTGAAGAAAATCAGAATCTAATGGACCAAAATCCAGTCTCACAACTATAGGGCTGAGAGGACTTATTGGGCCACACCAAAGTTACATAGAATAGTTGGAGGTGGATAGTCGACAGAGTTAGATTTACTTAACGAGAAATTAATTAAATATTAATTAATTTAGATTAATTAGGTGGAAATATCGGACAAAAGTTAGAGTCTCGATAAAGCGTCAAAAGCCAAAAAACACTGATCTGGGTCGGGAGAAGAGACGACCCATAATGCTACCAAATACTTGTGTCATTGGGGTGATGACCATGATTCCTGATCACTGGGTGGAAAGAGAGACGAGCGGATAACATTATTAGTCAGCCGTGACTACATTAACAGAATATGATAAGATCAACGAAAGTTGTCCGACTTGTAGTAGAAGATATTATAGAAGATAATTTAATTTAATCAAATACTTTTTAAAAGATAAGATATTATAATAGTTTAATTAATAAAAAGATTAATTAAAACAAAACATCTGCCTATTTAAATAGATGTGAGAAAGAGAGAGAGAGAGAGAGAATTTTTCAACTCTCTTTCTCCATTTTCGTCTCGTGTTCAGAGAAGGCTCGACTCAGCGCCCACCGCGAAGCCCTCTTCGCCTGCAGGTTCGGCCGCAAGTAACTATCCGCGAGCCCCCTTCTTCGCGCCCCGTCGGCCCTCTCTTCACCTTGTCGTGCGCCACCATAGCGAGCCGCTCTTTCCTTCCTCTGCACAGCTGGAAGCCACGCGCGCCTCCCATCCCGATCTCCGTCGTCCGCCGGCGTTCGCCCCCTTCGCAAGTGCCTCACGCCAGCCAGCGGCCACCTCCGCCTGGTCAGCTCCCTCACAGCGCCGACGAGCTCCTCATCCTCTATTGTGAGCTTCTTGGGAATAATCCTACAATTAACTAGCTAATTGAAAGATTAAATTGGGGAAAGCCCTAATTGAAGTTATAAATTTAGGGTTTGGAGATGGATGATGATGTACATGTGGAGGGCTGTGAGATGTTAGATTTTGCCATGTATATGTTGATGTTAATTAAGTTGTTATGTGTGTGTGATTGTGGTAATTTGGGAGCCCTAAAAGCAGAGGAGGTGCTGCCCAATTTTTCTATAAATTCCGTGCTTAATTCTCTTAATTACGAAGCCCTAATTGTTTAAGAAGAGCATGTTAGTTATCTTCAAGTCATGTTAATGACGAAGATAAGTATAGTTAGTAAGGAGAGTTAATCTCGTATTTTTACCGTATTCTATTGAGTTTAAATTAGAGTACGAGTCAAGAATACGGTCTCCGTATTTATAGATTTCGTATTTCGGTTATCAGGAAAAGGAAAGGGCAAGGGCAAGTCAGTCATTTAGAAGGACCGAGCAGGACTTAAGCTTCGGGCGGAAGGGTGAGGGAACTAAGCATGCAGGTTAAACTTATTTTACCGCATTTTTATATAGTATAGATTTCAGTTTGAAAAACATGGATTAGAATTTTCTTGAAAATTTCCAGAGTTTTGGAAAATCATTTCTTGCACAGTAAACAACAATAGGAAAGATAAACAGATATAGAAACAGATAGACTACACTTTATTGATTTACTTGTATGGACCTGTGGTGGCTCATATAAAGCCAGAGAGTACATCATTAGGTTAGGTAAGGGGTGATTTATACTCTGATTTTCATTATCAAACTATCTATTTTAAAACATTCCATTTTATGAAATTAAACCCCTTTTACATCATCTCGGGTGCCTAGTGTATGTATATAGATGGCCACGCGTAGCAGATCTACCCGTTGGTCGCAGGTTCTACAGTATTGCAGTAGATGTGTAGTCAGAGATTTTAGTCTTGTGATTATCAGATGATTCAGCATTTCTCGCCTTCCAGAGATTGAGTTTTATCTTGGAGTGTGGAGGCTCAGGTACAGATTACCCAGGGGAAATGTCGGTTTCAGAAATAATTCACAGGACATATAAACAGGAAAATCAGATTTGCATATTGAAGATAATACATTGACTAGCATGTATTTGCTCAATATTTATTTCAGATTTCAGTATTTAATTTCAGTTATTTAATATGCATATTTTATGCTTCAGATTTACAGTTTTTACTTATTTATACGGGTTATGTTTACACCCGACAGTACTGTTCCAAATTCACTGAGCTCCAGTAGCTCAACCCCTTTTCTCTCGACTTTGTGACTGCAGGCCATAGCAGAAGATCGTATAGAGGGTTGGTCTGATTGCGAGTCTAGTGGAGATGTCCTATAGCTGGCTCTGACTCCCGTGTCTAGTTATTATGTTATGTTTGATTATGAGTGTATTTAAGACCTTTAAGCTTAAGACAATATTTATGTGGTGTTGTATTAAACCATATTTGATGTTTGAGTTATAATATACTCAGTTTGCTTTACTTAGCTTCCGCAAATTATTGATTTACAGTTAATTAGTAGTTTAACAGCCTTAGGTTTAGGGTTCATTCCCTTGACCTAGCTTGTTTGACACGTATGCCCTGAAAAGGAGATAGGTGTTACATTTAGTGGTATCAGAGCGAGTCAATCCTAGAAAGTCCTAGGGTAGTCAGAGGCTTAGGGTGGGAGTATGTGTCAGTAGAGTAAAGCTTGATAATTGCTTAAAGTGCTAGAGAATTTTACTAGCACATTCTCTCTTACAAAATGACACCAAAGAGAAGTGGAAGGCCACCCCACGCGCAGTGAGAAGAACCTTTTTATGGACCCGAGGTGGAGGCTCCGGAACAAGAAGATGCTCTGGAACCAGAAGAAGGAGTCCAGGCTGAAGGGTCACATTCGCATCATGGACCCGGATTCCAACCGGGGATGCAATATGGACCCAAATTCCAACCAAGGATGCCATATGGACCGGGATACAACCCGGGGATGCAATATGGATCGGGATACTATCTGGGAGCGCAACCTAGACCGGGGTATGACCCGGGACTACAACCTTGACCAGAGTACAATCCAAGAGCGCAGCCAGGGCCGGGGTATAACCCGAGCATGCAGCAGTTCTTTGACCAGATGGCGCAATCATTTGAGGCCTTCTTGAACTACCAGCAGCCGAGGGCCAGAGAGCACGACTACGTCAGCAAAGCTCGACAAATGGGAGTGGTCCAGTTCATGGGCACCACTGATCATGCAGAGGCAGAAAATTGGATCACACATCTGGAGCTAGTCTTCCAGGCCCTTATGTGTTTCGAGGAGGAGAAAGTGACCACTGTCACATTGCTATTAGGACAGGTTGCCCTACAATGGTGGCTGACCATCAGGAGGCACCGTACAGATTAGACGGCATTCACTTGGAATGAGTTTCGAATAGCATTTGACCGGAAGTACATGTCCCGTATCTATCGAGACGCAAAGCATCTGGAGTTCTTGCGTCTGGTTCAGGGGAACCAATCAGTGGCCGAGTATGAGGCCAAATTTATAGACTTGGGGAGGTATATACCCTCCTATTTTGATAATGAGTATGAGAAGTGTCAAAGGTTCTAACAAGGACTCCGGGATGAGATCCGCAATATTGTTACTATTTCTGAGTTTACCGATTTTACTGAGTTGGTTGAGGGAGCTCTCCGAGTTGAGATGAGCAATGAAAGACAAAAGCAGCGTCTGGACAAGTTCAAGAAGAGGAACATAGCTAATTTTCAGATGGGTGATAGCACGAGGCCGACCAAGAAGAGCAACAACAGTAGCAGTAGTGGCTCTTCTTCAGGAGGACAGAGTCGGAAGAGGCCTCAGTGTCCAATCTGCAAGAGGTATCACTTGAGAGTTTGCAGAGCGGGCCTTGGAGCGGGTATCTGCTATCACTGCCAGCAGCCGGGACATTATATGAAGGAATGTCCCCTATTAGTTCAGGGAAGTGGTACAGTTCCCCAATTCCAAGCTAGAGTCCAGAGTGCGCAACAGCCACCAGGATTCTCTGTCGTGGGAAGCACTGGGAGCAACATAGGAGGATCTTCCGGGGGAAGGTCCCGAGGAGGAGGCGGAGGAGTTCCTTCCTAGCTGCAAGCCCAAGCCTTCATGATGACACAACAGGAGGCTGTGGAGACCCCGGACGTAATTGCAGGTACTGCTCAGATTTATGGTATTGATGCTTGTATACTTATTGATCTTGGTTCCACGCATTCCTACGTAGCTACTTCATTTAATATTCCTGATGATGTGTATGCTACTACACTAGCTCAGTCTATGGTTGTAGCTTCACTCATAGGTAGTTCTATCATTGTAAAAGTAGTGTATGAGGAATGTGATTTGAAGATAGATAATCAGAAGCTAGCAGCAGATTTGATCCCTATGAGTATCCTAGATTTCGACGCAATCCTAGGAATGGATTGGTTGTCAACCCACCATACCACCGTCGACTGTTATAGGAAGATGGTGAGATTCCAGCGACCAGGCGAGGTGAAGATTCTCTTTTACGGGAGATGAGCTCAGATGGAGGAGATGGAGGAAGCCTGCCTGGCAAATATATTGGAAGCAGAAGCCTCCAAAGTAGATGTACGGGAGATCACAGTAGCGTGCAAATTTCCAGATGTATTTCCCAACAAACTACCGAGATTACCCCCACATAGAGGCGTGGAGTTCACTATTGACTTGGCTCCAGGGGTGACTCTGATCTTTAGAGCGCCATACAGTATGGCCCCAGTAGAACTACAAGAGATGAAGGTCCAATTAGAGGAATTACTCGAGAAAGGATTTATCAAGACTAGTGTCTCCCCCTAGGGTGCGCCCATATTTTTTGTGAAGAAGAAAGATGGTTCCTTGAGAATGTGTGTAGATTACCGGCTGTTGAATGGAGTCACCATCAGGAACCAGTATCCTCTACCACGCATAAATGATTTTTCGATCAACTGCGAGGAGCGTGCGTCTTCTCAAAGATCAACTTGAAGTCAGGATATCACTAACTACTAGTGAAGGAGGAGGATGTGCCAAAGACAGCTTTCTGAACCAGATACGGGCATTTTGAGTTCCTAGTTATACCCTTCGGATTGATGAATGACCCATCAATATTTATGGGGATGATGAACAAGGTGTTCGCACCTTACTTGTACCAGTTCATGGTGGTGTTCATTAATGATATCTTGGTGTATTCCCGGAGCATGGAGGAGCATATCAACCACCTTAGAATAATGCTACAAATATTAAGGGAGCAACAACTATATGCCAACCTTAAGAAGTATGACTTTTGGTTGGGAGAAGTGAAGTTCTTAGAACATATGATCTCAGCAGCAGGGATCTACGTGGATCCCGAGAAGATTGAAGCAGTAGTCAACTAGCAAGCCCCAACCACAGTTAAGGAGATCATGAGCTTTCTGGGGTTGACCGGTTACTACAGGCGATTTGTGGAAGGGTTTTCTTCTATCGCCCAACCTATGACCAAGTTGCTCCGGAAGAATGCAAAGTTCGAGTAGACCGAGAAGTGTGAGCAAAGCTTTCAGGAGCTGAAGAACCGACTGGTATCTGCTCCCATCCTTACTTTACCTACCACAGGCATAGGATTTAAAATTTATAGTGATGCTTCGTATAGGGGATTGGGTTGTGTCTTTATGCAACAGGGCAGAGTTATCACCTATGCATCTAGGCATCTCAAGACTCATGAAGTAAACTATCATGTTCATGATCTAGAGCTAGCAGCAGTGGTCTTCGCGTTGAAGATATAGCGATACTATTTGTATGATGAAGCCTGTAAAATCTTCACCGACCATAGAAGCTTGAAGTACTTGATGAGCCAGAGAGAGCTGAATATGCGACAAAGACGGTGGATGAAGCTGCTGAAGGACTATGATTGTACTTTCGAGTACCACCCCGGCAAGGCGAACGTAGTAGCTGTCGCCTTGAGCATGAAGACAATGGCACGGTTGGGGACCAGCAACTTTGCCCATTTGCATGAGTTGAGATCCACTGGGGTCCAGTTCTCAGTGGATGAGCTTGGGTTAGGGGGGGGGGGGGGGGCGTTATTAGCAAATTTCCATCTACGCCCAACATTGATATCTCAAATTAAGGAGGCTCAACTACGAGACCCAAGTTAATGAAGCTAGCTGAGAAGCTACAGAAGGGAAGACTTGGTGACTATTCTTTATCTCCAGATGGAGCTGTGATGGTTGGTGCTTGGATTTATGTGCTACGTAATTAGGAAGCTCTCAAGCAACAGATATTGGAGGAAGCTCATTGCTCGGCTTATTCTATGCATCCAGGGAGCATAAAAATGTATCACTACATCAAAGAAAACTACGTCTGGAGGAGAATGAAAAAGGACATTGCTGAGTACGTAGCTAGGTGCTTGATCTGTCAGCAGATTGTTGTTATAGCATATTATTTCTCTTTTCTAGTTGTAGCTGACGTTCAGTAAATTAGTTCCTTTTATACCATAAATCTTTTCTATAGAGTTGGTCTATTTTGTTTTTTTTTCTTTTTATTTATTTTTTTTGAAAAATGTGGTTTATTTATGATAATTTAGATAGTTGCATTTCACCCCCGGGTTACCAATGAGATAGCAATAAGGACTACTAACTTCGGATGTGTGTGTATCTATAGTTGTTCCTTCCTGTTGCCAAGGCTTCCTCAGAGGCCTCGTCTCTCGCTGTTCCTTGAGGCAGTGTCTTTTTGGTGAACTCTAGGCTTCTTTTGACTAGGTCCTATCCGCTTCTAACCTTGGTTTATTCAACGTATGTGCTGCATTAAACCACGATAGTAATAGAAAATTAGTGTCGCGAATGATTTTTAAGAAAACTCATCGTTTCTCTTAAGAACATGGCATATTTCTCTCCAAACATAAATTCCATATGATGGCTATTGTTGTGAGTTCTCATCCCCACTTCAAGGTTTGATCCACCTTCGAGGTGATGGTTTTGGCACCTCAAATATCTGTGAGTGATTGTGGGGGTATGTTTAGTCCATATAAAATCCACTGGTGGTCTTGGATGCTTGATGCTACTAGACAAGAAATGAAGATATGTAAGATTGTCTTGAAATCTATATCATACAAGATGCATTTCGTATACGTATCCCTCAAGTGTAAGTATTCTGTTTTTCCTTCGCCAACCATGTGAAGAGATTTAGTTTTAGGGGGCATAGTCTTTTTGAAATACTCCTCTTAAAATCACTTCTAATCCCTCAATTTACCCCGAATCTATATATTGACATAACCGTGAAGGTTTTAGAGCTTGTTAGTTTCCACATCCTTCAAACGAAATCCTTTTGGGCTATGAACCAATTCTTAGGATATATAAGTGACTTATAGGAACTTGGTGAAATGAAAATTTCAATTAATCAAATTTCGTAACCATAAATTAGTTGTCTCATAATCCACATTATCTTCTCAAAATCTGATTACTATGTTCGAGGTGGCACCTTTAGGCCATACGCCAAATACCTGGAATTCATAAGTGCTCTAGAAAACTTGCCAAAGTTTCCATAGAAACTGGCCCCACTTTCACATTTATATAGGTGAATCCATCAGATGTGAATTGCAATTATACACTCCATCCAAAAAATGGACTATGGAATTCATTAAGAGTTAAAACTCATCCTTATACATTGCAATTACACTATGCACTATAGGAAGGAGAGAAATAATAAAATAGTGTATCTCCAATTAATCAATGACTTGTTCTTATCTATATGAACCTATTTCTTGGATTCACCAATTACATAGGATGGGTTACCATCATTGTTGATTTTTGTTATAGGCAATAGTCTTCCCAAAGTGAAAATAAAGGATAAGTTTAGCAGGGTAGAACCCTTGCTAACAAGTACATAAAACATAAAGACATGAAGAAAAACAACAAAATGATTCACATAATAGTTTTCTACCTAATGCTTTAGTTAAAGGGTCAACTAAATTCACTTATGATTTTACAAAGTTTAGTTATATCAATCAATTATCAAGTAATTGCCTCACAATATTATGTCTTAGTCGTATATGCCTATTCTTGTCATTGTAGGACTAATTCATAGCTTGATCTATTGCAACCATGTTGTCACAATGAATTGAAACCGAAGTAACCAGTTTGACCCAAAGAGGAACATCTGCAAGAAAGTTCCTAAGCCACTCTGCCTCGATGCTAGTTTTATCAAGTGCAACAAATTCGGATTCCATTGTTGATTTTGTTGTGCAGGTTTACTTGGAAGACTTCCAAGATACTGCGCCTCCACCTAAATTGAAAATAAATCCACTTGTTGATTTTATTTCATCTGAATCTGAAATCCAATTTGAATCTCTGTACCCTTCAAGCACTGTATGAAAATAAGAATATATTAGTCCAAAATAACTAATTCCTTTTAAATATTTTAATACCCTGATCAAAGCAATCCAATATCCTTGTTTGGACTATTCGTATATCGGCTCAACCTGTTAATAACATAAGCAATGTCAGGATGAGTACAATTCATTAAATACATTAAATTACCCATCACTTGTGCATATTGATTGTGAGAAATACTAATTCTTTATTTTTTTATAAATTAAAAGCACTATTATATAAAGTTGAGTTAGAAATACAATTAAATTGATTAAATTTCTTTAAGACTTTCTCCACATAATTTCCTTGTAAAAGCATTATTCCATCATTGGACTTAGAAATTTTTATTCCAAGAATAAAATATGCTTCACTCATATCTTTCATATCAAATTTAGAGGATATGAAGTTGTTAGTCTCAACCACAACTTCTAAAGAAGTACCATGAGTTGTATGAGCAATTTTATCAACACAAGATTTCAATAATTCAACCAGGAAAAACATGCTAAAAAAGTCTAAAATTTTAGACTCAACAATAGTATTAGGTTCCATAATATCACTCTTAACAACCATGAATCTATATTTAGCACTATTCATACCATAACCAATAAATATACAATCAAAATTTTTGGGTCCAATTTTTCTATTTTTAGAATCAGACAATAATACTTTAGCTAAGCAACCCCAAACTTTAAGGTATTTTAAAGCTAGTGCATACCTTTCAATAATTCATAAGGGGGTTTTCCAGTATTCTTAAAAGGTACTCTATTTTTCATATGATAAGCAGATAAGATAGCTTCCCCTCCTAAATTATTAGAAGCTCCTGAACTAATTAACATAATATTCATCATATCCTTAAGAGTCCTAATTTTCCTTTCAGCTACTCCATTAGAAGCAGGTGAATAAGGGGGAGTAGTCTTATGTATGATACCATGTTTTCACAAATTTTTTTTAAGAATACTATCTTCATATTCTCCACCTCTATTTATTCTAAGTCTTTTAATCTTTCTTTTCTGCAAAATCCACAAAATATTTGGAATTTTCTTTCTCTAAATGTTTCCTAATTATGTGTTTAGTCAAGGAAATCCCCCAACCTCGAGTTTATTTGGATTTTAATGAAAATGAGGGGTTTAAATGGTTAATTATGTAATTAGGGTTAATTGATGTTGTGAAGGACCTTTTGCTAATTTTGGAAAATGGTTAGACTTAATTGAAAAGCTGCCCTCTCACAGGTTAGGGACTTGCATATATCAAGTAAAAAGAGGAAGGGGTTTTATGAAAAAATTTCAATGCATGCACGCACGCACATTTAGATCAATGGTCGAGATTAGAAGGTGGATTAAATCCAAGCCATCCATCTCCCCGGATGGTTTAAGTTCGAGGCATGAGAAATGAATCCATCCGCTCATCCACTCTCATCATGTGGAGCTAATCTCCACCGTCCATCTCAAGACGAGGCGTAAGTTCATGGCACGAGCTGTCATCCAAGCCACTCGTCTAATCTCATCACACAAGGATAATCTAAGCCATCCACTATGGAAGGGGTTTATGTTCTAAGCGTGCGGACCGCATCCAACCTCCCATCGCAATCATCACGCGGATCAAATTCCAGCCGTTCATCCACACGAAATATCGGATCCGAGGTGTGAGCTGCGAATCTATCCATTCACCATGCAACATTAATATCCACCATTCATCCGTGCCGTTGCTTGATCTGAGGCAAGACCACCGTATCTTCTCTGATGATCTTACCCGCGATCACCACCTCGCTAATCATGACGGAATCTGATCCTCCGCGTAACAACCTCCATCAGCGGGACCGCAACCTTCCAAACCTCCCCACGAGCTTCTATAAAAGATGACCTCTTCCCTAAATCCTAACAACCATCGTCCTTCTTACCCGCAGCTAACGCTGCCCTCGCCACCATCTTCTATCGCGCGATCAGATTCGCTGCCAAAATCCTTTGGATGTTCTTCTTTCCCTCTCCGTGCCTCCGACGGCTGGATGGAATGCTCGAACTGCTCCTCCAGGCTTCCACGTGAAAATTGCGGTTGCGTGGGGAACAGGTAACGAGAGGGAGCACGTCAAGACACAATGAACTCGAACTACGAAGGAAAGCTCGTCGGACAACCACAAAGTACACCAGTGGTCTATAGCTTTCTTCGATATGCCTATTAACTTATGAACGTTAGTAAGACGAGTATCAACCCCCATCGAGTGCATGCATGCTATGGAATGACAATAGGATAACCTTACCACCGCTGGAGACCCTCCTTGGAGCAACACCAGTCACCGGAGCTCTTCTCAAGTGCACCTTGTCAGCCGCCAGCTGCCTCCGATAAGTCCCTGACCCTTGGAGGTTAATTTATAAGCATTGAAAATATATGCATTCACAGCGAGGCAGGGAAGTGGGTGAGTTATGGTTTGTTTAACATGCTTGTTCTCTCTATAAACCAGTCCAGGTGAATTCAAGATTTTTCTGGGAGGGGTTATGAGGGTCTTATGCAGCTCGGACTATGCTCATATGATTAGTAGGGTGAATGTCTGGTTGCTTCATTTTGATATGCATGCATGAATGTGGGTTGTTGCATGAGAGGAGTTGGGTTTCAGGGGTTAAACCATTGAGTAATGCATGAGCATGCTTATTATGATGTGCTTTGTGGATAGACATATGATGATCACTAATCCTAGCCAGATCAACCATTAACTTGATCTTCATTGAGAATGAGGGCTTCATTAGCATTGTGTCAATGGTTAGTAGATGGGTCTTGGTAGGTAAGATTATACAGAAAGGAAGATATTAAGGCTACAAGTGCTTGTATGCTGGGTAGCTTGTAGATAGAGTGGCATGAGTTAATTATGTGAATGCATGCATAAGTTAAAGTGTTGATAAGTGTTCACTTGAACATATTTTTATACCATACTTGTATACACTTTGTGTCACTCCTGTTTATATATAAAAAATACGTGTCCCAATCATGATAGGATTTAAATCTCAATTTAAATAGAATTCGAGTATATCCTAATCTTGATATATTTAGGATATTTATGATAAATAAATAAAATTTAAATATGTCCTAATCCTAACTGATTCAGGATTTTTTATGGGATAAATAGATAAATTATTTTGTTGTGCCTCGGGTTAGAGCACAAATCCCGAGTTAGATCCAAGGCACAAATTTCAATCGGCGGAGAATATATATCTCGAGGCGATCCCAAATTTCAAGATAGCTTGAGAACACATATCTCGAGACAATCTTAAATCTCAAAATAGCCCGAGAACACATATCTCGAGACGATCTCATATCCCCAAATAGCCCGAGAACATATCTCGAGGTGATCTTAAAGAAACACAAATCTCAAAGTAGCCAGAGAACAAATCTCGAGGCAATCAAGGAGAATGCAAATCCCAAGGTATCATGAGAATACCAATCCCAAGGCGATTAAAAAAATGCTAATCCCAAGGCAAATAAAAAAATAAAAAAATTAATTAATTTTAAATTCTAAACATGTTCTTATCCATATTTGGTTTGATCCGTTGAAAGGTTATGAGGAGGTCTAATTTAACGGAGGGAATTCCTCTCAGTTAAGATAGGAAGGAGGAAGCTTTAAAAAGGCAGGAAAAGAAAGTCAAATGGAGAGAAAGAAATCAAAGAAAAAAAAATCAGCAGAAGAAGAGAAAAGTCAGAGAGGAAAGAAGAGAAGAAAATAAGAAAGGTATTGTGCTAGGGCTCTAAGAATTTTTTTGCTGAGCTGCCTCCGTGTCGCCCACCGCCGTTGCTCGTCGCTGACCGCCTCCGTCTAGATCCCCAGCAGCGACAGTGCATAGCGCCTCTTGACTCCGCCTCACTGCCGCCCTCTTCGTCGCTCACCTCCGTCCAGATTCCCAGCCGCTCGCCACTCACCTCCATCCAGATTCCCAGCCGTGAGCAACGCATAGCGCCGCCCCTTCGCCGCTCACCTTCGTCCAGATCCCCAGCTGTGAGTAGCGCATAGTGCCGCTTGGCTCCCCCTCGCCTCCGCCTCTTCGCCGCTCACCTCCGTCCAGATTCCCAGCCGCGAGCAGCGCATAGCGCCGCCCGGCTCCGCCTCGCCGCCGCTCCTTCGCTGTTGCTACCTACCATCGACGGAGAAAAGAAGGCAAAGGCTATATAATAGCCTCCCTGTCATCGCCGACAAAGAAGCATAGACCATACAATGATCTCCTTGCTACTCACCGTTACCAGAAAAGAAGGCAAAGGCTATATGATAGCCTCCCTGCTGCCCTTGTCGCCGGAGAAGAATGCAAAGGCTATATGGTAGCCTCCCTGCTGTCCACTATCACCAGAGAAGAAATTGGTGATCATGAAAGACTTTTGTTCATTATCCCTGCCCATAGAAGAAGGTCGGACGGTGGAGATATATTTCGTGATGAAGATCTCTCTAAGATTGGACAAGAACAACTACAGGGATTGAATGGAAAAGGGTGATAAAGCATGTGTGAGGGTCTGGGAGTTCAAAGAAATAATCAGGATCCATATTGTTAAGAGGTATGAGTTGCTTCAATGAGTAACAATGAACTTGACTGCCACCAAGCTGAAGACAGAGTTCTCATAACTTCTACTCATCAAGGAAATGTGAAAAGCCAAAGTCAAAGCCATGAATATCGAAGTCACCTGCTGTTATTTTATGTAATGAATCACCAGGCTGCAACAATTTCATGATTGAGATGATTTATAGAATATAATTAATGGATGGATGTGTGTGATTGTAAATTTGACAACAAATATTCCAGAGCTGCTTAATGTACCTAGCTATGTAAAATGCCCTTCCCATGTTTGATGAAATGCTTGAGAGGCATGACTTATGATCAATGCCAATTTTGTAAAAATGATTGTTGTTGTCGTGATGAAAGATGAGCTTATGTTGTAGAAATTATGGTGATTATTTAGTGACAAATCATTATGGATTGTTACGGATATATTTGGTAAGACACGTGTCATTAACCTAAAGGACCACCTGTCACACACAAGACCGTGTCTCTTTGGTCACATGGCAATATTCACATAATTCCGTTCGGCAAACATTATGAGGATGCAATCTTACAAACAAATCAGTCGGAATTATAGCAACCCAATTATACAAGGCGTGAGGTGGAAAGAGAGAAATAAATATCTAACACCTCTACAGTGGGTAGGCCTTATCCACCCACTACAGTAGGCAGATATTTACTCTATTTTTACCCATGTGGCACCTACACATTAGGCAGTAGATATTTTTCTACCGCCTTAGAGGATATTTTAACCCACCGCCTTACTCCACAGCCTTTCCTAAACCGCCTCTAGGGTGCTATAAAAGGAGAACGATAGTGGAAGAAGAAAGGGATAAGAAAAACCTCAAGATACAAAGAACTGTCTAAATTAAGACCCCTGACTCAAGTTTTCTGACTTAAGCATCAGAGTTAAATCCGGGCAGAAAGGCCCAATTAGATCAACTTGCCTCTCCTTTTTACGAGTGTTCACAATGGGTAATTCCGATCGGACTTCCGTGGTGCTCTACCGCTCCTCGCTCATAAGCGTAAGTAAGCGGCCCACACCAACTATAAATTTTAACCGTTTGTCGAAGGCTGAGGTCAGATCACAAGGCGATAGTAGCCAAGGTGTGAGGTGGACCAGCTTTTGGCATCAACAGTTTGGCGCCGTCCGTGGGGACCCTTACAAAAAGCCAAATGATTACTACTAGAAGGTCAAAACGGATTCAAGAAAAAGGAGCACCAAGTAACCCTGAAGAACCTGGAGAAGTCCGAAGGCAGGAGGAGATTCCGTTGAATAATCCGCTGATCTTACCTCCATCGGAAAATCCTCCCGTCCCACCCCAAGAACCCATCCCGGAGTTTTACCTCAACGTACAGCAGCAGTTGGAACAGTTAACTCAAGCTGTTAATGCTTTAGCTCACCCGCCAGTTCCTCCCACACAAATTCCACCAAATGTGCCAACAATCCCACCGGCAATTCAAAGCGGAGGAGGGAGGACAAGGACCCGCACTCGAGGAGACATGTAAGAGAGAGAACCGCTTTCTACGCTAGCTTCGGAACCCTCCGATTCGGCGTTGAGAGCAAGTCGCTACAAGAACTCGAATAAAGAAGAGAGAGCTGAGCGGACAAGGACCGAACGGAATAGCCCATCTATTCCAACGATCATGTGAAGAACAGTGGCCGGGGATCCCTCGCGGGAAAACAAGAATTCCGAGCACGCGTTCTCGGCGTATGTTCACCTTTCATCAAGGAAATATTGGAAGAACAAGTTCCTGATAATTTCAGACCCCCGGCTATGGTTGCATACGAAGGCAGAACCGATCCGTCTCGTCACCTGAAGTCTTTCCGATCGAAGATGCTCCTTACAGGAATTACCGACGCTCGTATGTGCCGAGCTTTTCCCGCCACCTTAGAGGGAAAAGCGCAAGACTGGTTTGTCGATCTTCCTTCTAGCACAGTTCCTTCTTTTCAAATTCTAGCAGATCGCTTCCTAGCTTACTTTGCAAATTACTCAAAACAAAAGAAGACCCCATCTACCCTTTTGCGCGTTAAGCAGCGAGAGGGGGAAACACTCCAGGCCTATTTAAATCGTTACATAGACGAGGCGGACTAACGCTATGGACCTCCTCCTTCCGCTGAATGGTCGTGGACCTTTTTAATGGAAGGACTGCTAGAATCCCCTTTTCGTTTTTTCCTCACCCTAGATCAACCAAAAACCATCCCTTCCCTCATGATCCACGCCCAAAAGTACATCAATTCCGATGAGATCTACACGGGTTGGGAGGAAGAAGCCCGACGTGAACCGGTGGAAATTGAAAGAGGAAAAACTAACCAAAATGTCAACAGAAGACCTCCGGATACACGAAAGGATGGAGAGTCACGCAGGTACAGTAAAGGTGGAAACAGAGGTCTGGAAACCCCAACACGACCTCAACGGCATGTACCACAGCCTAGAGAACCTTCAAAGGAAAAGAAAATCCTCAGATATGACCACCATACCCCACTAAATCAAACTAGAAACCATATCCTTATGCAAATCAAAGAGCAAAAACTCCTAACATGGCCCGAGATTGCAAGAAATCCCGAATGACAAAAGAACAGTAAGAGATACTGTCAGTTTCATCGATCTAAAGGACACGATACGGAGAAATGTACCCATTTGATGAACGCCATAGAAGATGTCGTTCGAAGAGGGCAACTGGAGCAATACAGCAACCTTTAGATTCAAGGGGAACCTAACTCTCCACAACCTGAAGAAGAAGAAGGAGAAATGGTGGGGTTCATTAGTGGCGGACCCGGTTGTGGAGGTGAAAGTTCCGCCTCTCGGAAAAGTTACGCCCGAATGATAGGAGTGGCGCAAGAAACAGAAACACCCCAAAGGAGGTCTCGACCTATGACTCCCATCATCTTTTATAACAACTTGATGTCGCTAGGGTTCACCCGCTACCCCCATGATGATGCTCTAGTCATTGCCATCATGGTTTCCAAACTTCCAAATGAAGAGAGTTCTGATAGACAGTGGAAGTTCAGTTGACATTCTCTTTTGGAGTGCTTTCGAGAGAATGAGATATGATGCGGATAACTTGCTCCCCGTAAAATCATCCTTAGTGGGATTTTCCGGAGGAGTTATACAGCCAGAAGGAATGATCTCCTTGCCGGTTATGGTAGGAAAATCGCCAAGATCATCAACGGTAACGACAAACTTTCTGGTTGTGCGGTGTGCTTCGAGCTACAACGTTATTCTTGGTAGGCCAAACCTCAACGCCTTGAAAGCCGTAATTTCTACCTACCATCTTCTCTTAAAATTTCCAACTGAAAGTGGCAGCGGAGAAGTAAGAGGAGACCAACCTCTAGCACGACAGTGCTACATTGCAACCCTTAAAGGAAAAGTCATAAACGGGGGCAAAACAAAAGTTTCGGAAGCCATGCTAGTCAATAGAGTAGCCGAGCAGGAAGAAGAGGAATTCCGGCCAATACCCGTTGAAGAGTTGCTTACAGTTACTCTAGATACAACCAGGATGGAACGTACGGTATGAATTGGTGCGAATTTAACAAGAGTACAGCGAGAAAATCTCATGGTGGTACTAAGGACAAATTCTGACCTTTTCGCCTGGTCACAAGAAGATATGCCGGGTGTAAAACGCAACGTCATCCAACACTGCCTCAACATAGACCAATCATTCAAGCCTATCAAACAGAAAAGGAGAAATTCGGCACCAGAAAGACAGAAGGCCGCAGAAGAAGAAGTATCAACCCTCTTGAAGTTTTGGATTTATCCGAGAGGTGAACTATCCCGACCGGCTAGCTAATGTTGTTCTTGTAAAAAGCCGTCCGAAAATGGAGAATGTATGCGTAGATTTTACAGGACCTAAATAAAGCTTGTCCAAAGGATTCGCTCCCCCGCCTTCCATCGATGGTTTAGTTGATTCTCTGACGGGCATGAGATGTTGAGTTTTCTAGACGCCTTCTCGGGCTATAATCAAATCCGAATGGCGAAAAGGGCGAGGAAAAACATCCTTCATTACAAAGCACGGGACTTATTGCTATAAAAGTAATGCCGTTCCGGATTAAAGAACGCTAGAGCCACCTTCCGTAGACTTATAAATACAGTCTTCAAAGAACAAATCTACAGTAAACGCGTTGAAGCTTACGTGGATGATATTTTGGTAAAAGCCAAAACTGACTTAACATCCGCTTGATTCTGTGAGGCCTTTCTATCCCTTGAACTTACAACATGCGCTTAAATCGAATAAATGTTCTTTCGGTGTTCCAGTGGAAATTTGGGGTTTGTATTGACACAAAGAGGAATAGAGGCAAATCCGGAAAAATGAGAGCCATTCTTGATATGGGTCACCCAAAACTCTTCAAGAAATCTGGCTGACTTAGCGGACCTTTGGCGGCTCTAGGAAGGTTCATTTCTAAAATTTGGCGAGAAGAACCTCCCACTTTTCAAGCCTTACGAAAAGCGCCAAAAATGGAGTAGAGCGAAAGAATGTGAGAAAGCCTTTCCAAGGACTTAAAGATTATCTCTGACGCTTCTCGGTACATTAGCTAAGCCGCAGTAGGAGAAGAGCTCTACATCTACACGGCGGCGCCTCGGCGGTCAGTATTCTCTTAAGAGAAGACAAGGGAGTTTAGAAACCAGGTTTATTACACCCAAGTTAAAATCCTTATAGCCGCAGAGTCAAGGTATCCGTACGGCTTGAAAAGTTGGCCTTCGCCCTCATCACATCCTTGACGAAAATTGAGGCCTTATTTCCAAGCTCACAAAGTCACTGTGCTAACCGATCAACCACTAAGGCAAGTTCTCCATAAACCTGAAAATTCCGGACGTCTAGCCAAGTGGGTAATAGAATTGGGTGAGTTCGATCTCACTTATAAACCCCGAACAGCCATCAAGGCTCAGGTGCTAGCGGACTTTATAGCAGAATTAACCATGCCCACAAGTGGAGATGAGATCCCATCAGCAAATCCAGAAGAAAACCCCAGCATCCCATGGCTCTTATATGTCGATGGATCAGCAACGGAAGAAAAGTCAGGAGCCGGTTTCGTCCTTTATTCTCCCTCTAAGTGGAAGGTTGCAACGGTACTCAAGTTCCAATTCCAGCAGCGAATAATGAAATTTGAATACGAAGCCCTAATCGCAGGATTACACTTGGCCAGGGGGCTCGGAATTCAGAAACTGCATGTGTATTCCGACTCACAGTTGGTCATAAACCATAGCTTGGGTAGTTTCGAAGCAAAAGAGGAAAACATAGTTAAGTACCAAGCTGTGGTAAAGAAGATAGTTTCATACTTCGTTCACTTCCAGATTGAAAAAATCGGTCGAGCACAAAATGAAGAAGCGTATCGCCTTTATCTAAAAGGGCCACAACTTCCAACGGAAATCTGAGAATCCTCTTTTTAACCTCAAGTACCTTCCCACAAGAACTATTGAAAGGCGCAAGAGGAAGTACAAAATCTGTGAGGAAGAGACAAGTTGGATTGATCCCATTAGAAACTACCCGCAAGGTGGACCTCATTATCCAACAAAGCGGAAGCGGGGCCAGTTTTGTATAGATCTGTAGCGATACACCATTATTCGCGAAAAACTTATACAAAGGTCCTATACACAACCCTTCTTACGATGCGTACGTCCCAAAGAAGCCAACTATATTCTGCAAGAAATTCACGAGGGCATCGGAGGAGGCCATATAGGAGGCAAAGCCTTGAGTTAAAAAGTCCTGCGACAAGGCTATTATTGGCCAACATTAACTCAAGATGCAGTGGCATTCGCCCATAAGTGTGACGCCTGCCAACGGCATTCCAAGATCCAAAGGCGGCCGCCTTCTGGCGCTTACTGGCAATTATCTGACCCCTCGACCATTTGCTATCGGGGGTTGATCTTCTAGGACCATTTCCTACTTCAACTCGGCGGATGAAATTTCTAATAGTTGCTATAGACTACTTCACCAAATGGGTAGAGGTCGAGCCCTTGGCCAAGATCACCCGAAAAAAGCGTGTCAAGGATTCTTATGGCGAGCGGTCATCGTGCAATGGGTCCGATTCGAATTCCGATCGCTTCAAATCTCCGGAGTAATGGGCGACAATTTGCTAACAAGGCTTTCAAAAGTTCTTTGCTTTCAGAGCTTGGAATCGAATCAGTTGACTTACGTAACACATCCTCAAGCCAACGGCCAGTAGAGTGCACCAACCGTGCATTACCTTGCTCCAAACTCGAAAACCCGGTGTCCAAAAATGGAACCAATTGGGTAGAAGAAATTCCGAAGCGCCTTTGGGCCTCTGGAGACGTACTGCAAGAACTCCCACAGGAGAAAGCCCGTTTTCCCTCACTTATGGGGCCGAAGCCGTCACCCCCGCAGAAATAGGAATGCCTACCTTAAGGACACAACTGACTTTCTCATCAGAGGAAAACGAGAAAAATCTCCGAGCAGAACTTGATTTGCTCGACGAATGAAGAGAAGCTGCGGAAACAAGAGTAGCTATCTATGGCCAAAGAGTAAAAAGGTTCTACGACACAAAGGTGAAAAGAGTCTTCTTCCAAATCGGCGATTTGGTCCTGAGAGAAAATGAATTTCAAGGAAATAAAAGCCGAACGGGGAAGCTAACTCCTAACTGAGAAGGCCCTTACGTCATCCAAAGAATTGTCCGAACGGGCACTTATTACCTAGTGAATATGGACGGAAAAACACTCAAACGTCCATTCCATCTTTGTCGAACGCTTGCGGCGCTACTATCATCGGTAAATTAGTAGCTATCTCTTAAAGTTTCATGGAATAAAGCTCAAGTCTTTCCCATTCTACAAAAATGCGGTGAAATTCCCATTCTACAAAAATGCGGTGAAATTCTCATTCTAACAAAAATGCGGTGAAAATCCCATTCCTAAGAGATAAGTCGGAATTATCCTACAAGGATAAGCGACAACTCTCATCCAAAAACAAGGGGCAAAAATCCCGATCGAAATATGAGGCAACAATCTCATTTACGAAGGCGAGTGGTCCCATGACTAGGCTAAGAAGAAAAGAACTCGCTACGAAGCTTATCTTACAAACCAAATGAAGAAGGAAAGACTTTACGAAGGACTTCACAAACACTTCTTTCTTACATGGTTAGAACAGCCATTACTCGGGAATAAATCTTCACCAAAATAAAGGTTTGCATTTCATTCATATGAATAGAAGATACATTCCAAATAACTAAAGATTTACAAGAACAGTTCACAAAAATGCTAAAGTATCCCTAAGAACTAGGACCCTCGGGGCGACCAGCTACTTCTAAAGGAACTTGAGTTGAAGGCTCCGAGGGGGCGGGAGCAGAAGCCTCTGGGGCCTTAATAAGTTGTTGCTCTTTTAGTTCCATATAAGTCTTTAAAACCCCAGCAAGCCCCATAGACAGCACTTCCGCCGGAGGGACATGGTGACCCACATGCTGCACCACCGAATATATACGGTTGGCGCCCTCTTTAGCTTTCGCCCTAAGCCGGGAAACCTCCTTCTCTAGTTTATCCACTCGTTCTATTAAATCCTTGATTTCTTGCGAGTCGGATTTAGGAGCTTTCAAGCGGGAAGCTAAGTCTTCCTTGAGTGCGTCGCGCTCCCCCTTCACTTCCGCCTAACTTCGGCTTGAGCGGCAAAACTCGGCCTTCATCTTTAAGTCCCATCGAGCTGCGGCCCGCTCATCATGAGTAGATTTAAGTTCCTTCTTCAAACTGCTGGATTCATTTTGTAACTGTTTGATATTCTCCTCAGCAGTAAGACGAGAACCCTTGGAAATAGATAACTGGGCCGCTAGATCGTTCTTCTCCTTTTCCATAGTAGCCAGCTGTTGCAACGCTCGGCTTTATCTCGCTCAAGGGCCTGGATAGCCTCAAGCTGCACTTTCTCCTTTTATTCTAAGGCCACCACCCTAGAGCTTAATTGGGCGACGTCTGCCTTGCTCATTTCCATCTTTGCCAAATCTTCTTGGCAAAGATTACCAACTCGATCCGCCCAGTGCACAGCCTACAAAATAATAGATAAGTCATCGACGTTAACACCGAACAGGAAAGAACTAGAAGATAAAATAAGAATAGTTCTTACCAACATGACCGAACGGAATAATTGAGAGGTGGCTTCTTCCCTTCCAGCTCCACGAAGTTTAGACGAGAGGCATTGGGTCTCATGGCCATCAAAACAGTCTTTGTAGCAGCGACATCCCGAAAGGGGACATCTTCGGAGGGCATCTCCTTCCCCTGAGGTGCCCTTAAAACCGAATCTGCCACCCTTAATTTGTCCAGGAGAGCCGCCTCTCCTGCCTCCGCCTGTAAAATAGACCCTAGGTTCAAGATTCTGAACGAAGCATACCCATAGAAAATGTATACATCGAGATTCTCACCTCCATAAGAAGGATATTCTCCGGCCGACTGGAAGAAGGACCTTCGGAAATTGGAGACAAGGCCGGGCGGACTTCTTCCGCACAGACTTCTCCCGGAGGCACCTCCGCTTGTTCTCCTCCTACAATTCCGAGACCCAATGCGTCCTCGGAATTCTTTCTCTTTGTCCTCTTCTCCCGTGAGGACCCTGCATTAAGGTCACTCTTGACCCTCTTCTTGGAAGAGTCAACTTCTTTTCTCTTCCTCTTCCTCTTTTCCTCCTTGGAGGTATCAGCGCCTGTGCTAGACACCTCCTTCTTCTTCCGCCCGCGAGGCAAAGGCGGGTAAACTTCACCTTCAAAAGAAGCCAAAAGGCCCTTAACATAGCTCAGGTCCTCGTCCTCCATCGGATTTTCTGCAAGGGGAATTCCGAAGCAAGTTAGCTATCATGGTTACAAGTTAAGCTAAATCAGAAACACGAGTAAGTCCTACCGGCAGACACTATTAAACGACATTTAACAAGATTTTCTTTTGTCAAGAACTCATCCATATACACTTTGGATAGCCAGTCATCGACTTAAGAAGAACCTCCTCTTCTTTTGCGTCATTTCCTCACGAGCAATATCCGTTAGGGGAACCTCCAGCTTGGTTTGAACATCCCACTCCAGTTTACTCTTAACAAAGAAAAATTTACTCTTCCATCGCTTAATGGAAGAGGGAACTTTCCCTAAAAACTTCCTCCCGTAATGAGCGAAAAGTAATACCATTGATGCAAGATTGGACTCTAAGCATAGACTAAATAACATACGGAACCAACGGACAGTCGGATTTACTCCGTAATTCTTGAAAACAACAACAAAACCGTTCAGTAATCTCCAAGAATTTGGGGTCAACTACGAAGGACACAAGTGATATTCCTCTAGGATCGCCTTGGCAAAGTTAGATAAGTGAAGCCTAATGCCACCCGATAGCGAATACTTATAGATTGCTATCTCCCCTTCCATGGGAGAACTTGCCCTCTCCCAGGCAGGGGAACCCTAACCTCAAAGCAGAGAGGGTCTATCTCATATCTTTCCACCGGGCTATCTACATCCTTTTGCCCAAGGAGACTTATAAGCGTGCACCCCCTACCCATTGCCCTAGACGCGGGATGAATTCTTGGACCTTGAACTAGAACATCCCTAGGTTACGCTGGAGCCGCACTGCAAAATCACGGGGTTGGGCGGTGAAGGGATCGAGAGGCCCATGAGAAGAACTAGAGGAAGAACTAGAGGAAGAAGATGTAGCACTTGCCATTACCTTAGAAGGAAAAAGACAAGAAAAAGAACGTAAAGCTTAAAACCAAAGTTAGGAGAAGAAGAAGTATTAGGAAGAAGGCGACCACGCTTCCACTTTCAAGATAAAACCTTTTTTCTTTTAAATGCGATTACGCTTATAAGCAAAGAAGATGGATCCTTCACCGTTGGATCACAGAGCCACACTACCATCGAACCGTCGAACCAAAAGCCCTTGAATCGGGACCGTCCAAATAACCATCATTACACCTCCTCAAACAGTTCAAAATTCTGTCTACGTCAGCACACCAAACGCCGCCTGACACACATAGAAAATCACGCTCATCACCCATCATGATGTTGACAAACGCAGCGCCGCGCCGCCGCACCACTATCTCCCTTTAAAGCCAAATAGTAGAAGGGACACGTGTCTTCTCGGGACTTTAAAGCAAAATAGTAGAAAGGACAACGTGTCTTCTCGAGGAACAATGAGCGCCGCATGGGAAGTGGAGCTGTCTTTGTAGAAGACAAGGCACACACACTCCAACAGAGGATCATCAGTGATGGCCTCATAAAAACACCAAAGAATTTAGAAGCAAAACGACAAATGATCATTTATTCATGTTACAGAACGATCAAAAAACAAACAAACAAACAAACAAACAAACAAACAAAAACAGCATAGCAAACCCTAAACATGTTTTCCGACGGACTCCCCTAGCTAAACATCCGCGGACCCATCAGAAGACACGCACGGATAAGACTCAGAAGAGACGCACGGACTTCCACAACCATCATCATCCTCATTATTATTGGGGAACTGGTTGTGGCGGGGCGAAGGTGGGGGCCCTCCTCTCTGCGGCAGGAGTCGTCTCCAAACATCTCAACTTCGAAACGCATACCCCCGCATAAGTAAAATTAAGAGGTCCCCGCCTCCACGCCGCGTGATCAACATAGAAAGCTTCCCACCGTGATCGATGCTTTCATCTCGGCCACACACCCCTCGCTAATCAAATGTAATAGACGGCCATACACATAGTTCCTGACTTACCAATTGGACTACCGGTCAAAATTGTAATTAGATAGATGCTCGTAAAAGAAGCTGGGAATTCGTAAATGTCGAGAATCGAGTGAAAAGTAAAAAATTGTAAAAGGACAAGCGCTGAACCATGATGTAAAGACAAAAGTTTTACAAAAGACTTCTGGCCAAACACACTATCCATACAAGCCCTTAAATAGAAGAACCTATCGACACTATAGGCGAGAATTCCGGAAAAATCTACCTCGAGCAATAAATAAAGGATAACACAAGAACGCTTGGCCGCCTATTAAGGCACATGTACTTTAGACGTCGTAGACATAGACAGAGCCTACGCCCACATAGACATGTTGAAAGATACTTGTTCTTGAACCAAGCGAAACGTGCGATTAGCTCACCCCTCGCTCAGATTTATCGAACAAGTACACTTTGGGGGGACTAGTGTTACGGATATATTTGGTAAGACACGTGTCATTAACCTAAAAGACCACCTGTCACACACAAGACCGTGTCTCTTTGGTCACATGGCAAGATTCACACAATTCCGTTCGGCAAACATTATGAGGATGCAATCTTACAAACAAATCCGTCGGAATTATAGCAACCCTCTTATACAAGGCGTGAGGTGGAAAGAGAGAAATAAATATCTAACACCTCTACAGTAGGTAGGCCTTATCCACCCACTACAGTAGGCAGATATTTACTCTATTTTTACCCACGTGGCACCTACACATTAGGCAGTAGATATTTTTCTACCGCCTTAGAGGATATTTTAACCCACCGCCTTACTCCACCGCCTTTCCTAAACCACCTCTAGGGTGTTATAAAAGGAGAACGATAGTGGAAGAAGAAAGGGATAAGAAAAACCTCAAGATACAAAGAACTGTCTAAATTAAGACCCCTGACTCAAGTTTTCTGACTTAAGCATCGGAGTTAAATCCCGAGGCGAGAAAGGCCCAATTAGATCACGCCCTCTCCTTTTTACAGGTTTGTCAATGGGTAATTCGATCGGACTTCACAGGGTGTTCACTTAGTTCCTGTTCATAAGCGTAAGCGTCCACACCAACTATAAATTTTAACCGTTTGTCGAAGGCTGAGGCCAGATCACAAGGCGACAGTAGCCAGGGTGTGAGGTGGACCAGTTTTTGGCATCAACATGGATAAAATGTTCCCAACAATGAGTTCTATATGAAAGAAATTTGTGGGTTAATGCTAATCCAGTTTGAAATAAAATTGATGCTCATTCTATGAACAAACGAGATGATATGTGCGGCACGGTCAGAAAGGTCCTTCAGTAATTCAAGGTTGGAGTTGTAGAAAAGCTTGATGTCCCATGGTTATGCTTGATAAATAAATAAAAGAAAGAAGAAAAATACCAAGGATGAATAATGTATTAGAATGGGCCCCACTCAACATGATGGAATACCCTAGCCTGGCTAGCCTACTTATATCATCATTAATGGTGTTGTGTGGTAGCAAATTATCTATATATACATATATATTATAAAATCCATTTACATATACACATGGACAAGCAATGTAGAAGGTCATTTCTAAAAGAAAAATGATGATGTGATGGAGGCCATAAGCACTGATATAAAAAATAATAATAAAATTTTAAAAAAAAGAGAGAGAAAGGAAAAGAAATGGTGTTATTCTTTGGAATCAATAAATGTACAAAGTGAAGCTAAATTTCAAAAGAAAGATATCATTCAGAAACTAGGTGGTATGTGGTGCATCTCATGGTCTGCTCGGCTTTTCTATGGGCTCTAAAAAATATCAGCATTTTAATCATTATGGGCTCCTTACTTCTCCATGATATAAAAAAAAAAAGATATGCATATATTCCAATATTGAATCCAGATTTGGCCCATTTGAAAAGAGAAGTTGGTAATAAAATAATAGCCATGCAAATATAAAGAGAGTTGGGCCCATTTTATATAAAAGAAGAGGGGCTTATTTAATTATCATCAAAAGGGCTGATTTCATGGCAAAAATGCAATCAGAGAGAGAAATTTGAACTCATATACATGTGCATTTTCGCACATTTCGGTACGGCGATGGAAAATGCATCCTGAAGTGGATGATAAATACAAATCCCAAGGTCATCTTGATGCGCCGATGGGATGAGCATCTCAATGCAACCAATGAAATACAAATCCTGAAATGGTATGAGTCTCGATGCAAATGACGAAACAAGCATCTTGAGGTGACTCATAAAATACAAATCTCAAAGTAGTGCGCATCTCGATGTGATGATGGAACGCACATCTTAATGCAGCTGATAAAATTTAAATTTCAAAACCACATGCATTTCGAGACGACACTCAATACGCATCTTGAGGGGGTCGATGAAATACAAAATGGTGAAGTGGCACAAATCTTGAAGCGGCAAATGAACACACATCTTGAGGCGGCTAATAAATACAAATTTCAAAGCGACATACATCTTGGGATGGCGGTGAAACACTCATCTCGAGATTGTCAATATAAACCTAAATCTTAAAACGGTACAAATCTCAAAGCAGCGACGGGGCATTCATTTGAGGTGGCCGATGAAACGATGGCAAAGTATATATCTTAAGGCGGAGGGTAGCGCCATTTAAAAATAAATAAATAAATAAATAAATAAATATGTGTATACATCCATGTAATGACATATATGTAATTATTTTGCTCTGCAATAAATAAATTCTTTTTATTCATTGTCTCTACTTGTACTTTTTGCCCTTAATCGGAGATGCCCAAAACACTATCTAGGGTAATTAATAATAGAGGCTTGCCTCTATTAGGAATGGAAGAACCCACACAATCAAAACAAATATGATATTTGTGATTCGTTATATCGCCTAGTGTCTTCTTCACAGACATGATGCCGGCGGGTATTTTCGATCCAACAACGCCCCAACCCGAATTCCAGGCCTCGAGCACGTGTACAGATCGACCATACCCAAGCAGAGGCGCACCTTACTTGGATACAAAGCCTAGGTAATTCAAAATGCATAAAAGATAATAATAATTTAAAAAGTCATAAATAATCTCAATAACCATTTAGAGTTTTACAGCGAAATCGAAACAAGGGTTAAGTCACCCTACATAAATCAGAAGAGGCCCTATAGGGGTCTTATAAAAATATCTCACATGCAAAAGTTATATGAGGTCCTCGAACCTCGGCAAGCTATCCCGTCCCTCGCAGAGCTCCTGAATCTGAATCGGCTATCCCTCAAAACCTGAAAGAGAGAAGGAAGCAAGTGGAGTGAGCTTTCGAAAGGAAAGCTCAGTAAGTACCCCACAGGGATCACAACGAAACCAATCCAATAGAGATGATAAAAGGTATATCATAACATGAACAAATAAGCAATTATCAATCCAAATAACCTGGGCCACACCCCACACAAACCAAATCCTAGGAGTCTACCACAAACAATAGCAACAGCAAGGACTCCCAATTCAAACAACAACCCATTCCATTATCACCGATAGGGACAAGATTTTTATGAACCACTTTTGGGTTGAGTTGTTCAAATGCTTAGGTACTGCCTTGCAACACAACACAATATACCACCCGCAGATCGATGGGCAGTCGGAGGTCGTCAACCGATGTTTAGAAACTTATCTGTGATGTTTCTCTGCATCAATACCCAAACAGTGGGCGAAATGGCTAGCTTGGGCAGAGTACTCCTACAATACAACATACCATACATCCTTGACGATGACCCCATTTCAGACGCTTTATGGCCGACCGCCTCCTGCACTGCTACGTTTTGACAGAGGCACAACTCCTAATACTAAGGTTGAAAGGTTACTAAAGGAGCGAGATGTCATATTAGAGGTGTTGAGGGAGGAGTTATAGCGTGCCCAACATCGTATGAAGACACAAGCTGATTAGCATAGGCGAGAAGTGGAAATCCAGGTCAGGGACATGGTGTATCTCAAACTCAGGCCATACTGCCGTAAATCTCTGACAATCCGCACGTGGGAGAAGCTAGCACCCTGATACCTTGGTCCCTATCCATTGGTGGCTCGCAATGGCGTATAGGTTACAACTCTCTCCCACGGAGGTCATACATCCTGTTTTTCATGTGTCACAACTTAAGAAGGCGATTAGGACACAGAAGGTTGCTGTGAAGTTTCCTATGCATTGTCTGACGAGCTGGAGTTGCTAGTTGAGCCAAATGCACTGTTGAGTATTCGACAAGCTTTTCTTGAAGCTCAACTAGAAGTTCTGATTCAGTGGAAGGATCTTCTTTTCATGAAGCTATATGGGAGCCTTTTGAGTTAATCCAACAGTAGTTCCCCACTTTCAACCATGTAACACCCATATCCTTTTCAGGGAACACGTGTCACACCAGCCAGACCCAGATACTAAACCCTGTGCCTAAGGTTGTATTAACTAAATAAATCACAATTTAATAACTTGCGGAAGCTATATAATTACTTAAACTAATATCATAACTCACAAATCTAAGTATTGTTTATTACACACCAAATGAAAGTGCTGACATAATAGAAATTAGATAGTCTTAACATGAAAGAGTTCCACACACTCCTAATGTCAAATACAATAATCCAAATACTCTAATAAAACAGGACTGGTTAGAGCCATCTAACGGCGGACAGGACTATCTTCGCAACTCTAAGTACGATCGAGTACTTGCCTATCTCCTACAAAATATCTACAATAAAAGGGATAAGCTACTCAAGCTCAGTGAGGTATGAATATAACTGCCAGTTGATACTATACCTGTCTCTCAATAATAAATATAAAACCATTTAAAAACAGTAACTGTGCAAGAAGCAAGGTATATGAACATAAATATACTTCAATAGAAAAAAAATTATTCAATGCATTCTTTTATTCATCGGTACCGTATAATGATTCTAAGACTGTCCTGGTAGAACTCATCACACCATAGCCTCCACGGTCAGAACCTATCACATACCGGGAGGTGGACCAGTATAGAATCATTATCAATCTCAATGATATCACTGTAACCTACACCACTACTACTTCTATACTGCGGAACTAGAGTGTAGGCAGGCAGAACTCATCACATCCTGAGCCTTCTGGTCTGAACTCATCACGCTCCGTCAGGCTATCATGTATATATGTATACTAGGCACCCTATGAGAACGGAAATGGGGTTTAAAATAGAGGAGTAAAAAATAGATAGTTTGGACAATTAAAAATAGAGTTTAAAAGCACCCCTTTCCTACCTAGTACCGTACTAACTGGCCCTAACACGGGGCCACCTCTGGTGCAAGTAAGCATATGAGTATGGTGTCATTCATTGATACCTTTTTCAAATATTTCATAAACTCTTTTCTTCCTTTGGCATGTATTTTCAAAGTATACTTCTTTTCTAGAAGTTCTAAATACATACATACATACATGCTTTACAAAAACACATGGCATTTTTCAGGCATTAAAATACTAAATACAGCATGCCTTTTAATCTCAAGTATATCTTTATAAAACTCGGTAAAAATACGAGTAATGTGCAGTCATATCCCCTCACTTGTGTTTGAGTAGTTTCTAAGGCTGGCTAGGTCCTTCAGCAGTAGCTGCCTTGCCTTTGCCTTAGCCTTTTCCTTACAATCAAAATTACGGAATTTCAGGAATATGATACTGTATCTTTAACTTATACTCTAATCTAGACTCTTTAGAGTATAATAAATTCATTAAGATATCTCGAGCATACTCCTAGTTAACAAGTAATTTCATTATTTTCATAGAGCGTGGAAAATATGATATTTACTATAAATCAAAAACTTCCTATTTTCATCCCTAGAATACTTAAAGGATCTAACATGCTCTTAAAGTATTAATCAAATGCTCTCACTAGACATGGAGGATTAATCACCAAATTTCGAGAAAAAATTGCGCGAAGACTCCTTTGTTTTTAGGGCTTCGAATTTATACAAGCATTCATACCCATATACTGTAGTTCAGGAAAAAACTTAAATCTAAACACTTAAGATGAGCTTATTGCTTTCACATGGCTTCTCTTGAGCAATTCATCCAACTATTAGTGGGCATTTTCACATCCCGTAACCATGCACCAACACCAAATAATTACAATTCTAAATGCTTGTAACTTGAGCATTCATAGAGATCTTCCTATACATGATACAACAATCCCACAACCCCCATACAGTTATTGATCTCACCAGGGCATCATCTCTAGCAATTAACATGCATGATCAAAAGAAATTTTCTGGTCTTCAATTGTTCACTATGGGATCTCTAGTGTTAACTCAAGATAATAAAATCTACAACAATTCCATTAAAGCATCACAAGTTCCCTGACTTGTCATTGACATTTCATCAAATACTTGGCCTACATAGAGATTTACTCCTCTGAAGTATTGCAGTGAGGAATTGAATGTTCCAATTATATAATCAAACATCTACAATCATCATCCAAATATGATTTGAAACTCTAACTTAATCCCCCTCTTAATTTGATAGATTCATCTAACCGTAGGTCCATTGTTGCTCGCCGGAGAAAGAGGAGGGCGTCGACGCTCGATCCTCGCCGGGGAAGAGGAGAAGGCTGCAGGCCAGAGCTCGCCAATGGGTATGCTGCTGCAGGCGGTGCTGGTGGCGGCCGTGCGACGTCTGAGTGGTGGGCGGCTGACAAGCGCTCACAACCAGAGCGGAGGCAAAGCTGGCATCGGCCGGGCGCTGGGCGCCAGGTCGAATGTGGTCATAAGCGGCTTGAGTAGCCGGCCGGTGGGTGTGGGTAGGGAGAGAAGGGAATGAAATGGAGAAGGTCACAATCCAATTTCAATTGAAATTGGTTTTCAATTTTTATCTCTACCCGTAAGTCATCTATTGATTTAATTATATAGTATATATGTTTTGATAAATGTGGATAAACCACTTTCATTGATTGTAAAAAGGTTCCTAGTTGATCCTCTATTACAAATAATACATAGTTCGTGATACAGTCAGGTAGCTTCCAACCAGGTAGCACTAATTGGTAGAAGGGAAATAGGTAGTGTAGAGGAGTGGAGCCACAGGAGCTCTCTCATGCGAGTACTTGTCTATGTGATCCATACCTTTGTAGCAGGATGTTGGTGTGGTGGTGCGCTCGCAGGGGTATTGTATGCCATCTAGGTAGTTGCCTGTAGGGGGAAAGTGAAAAAGAGCACGTTCCATCCTGGTTGTCCTTTCAGACCGTTTCACTAGTAGGATACACCACACGACGAGTTAGGGCAAGTTATTGCTCCCACCTTTTTGACCGTCTCTCTGCCGTAAGTGTTTGTTAAGTTGGTTGCCATTATGGAATATTAGTATTGGAGAGACAACCCCGATATTTAAGAGCTCACTTGTACCCCTAAGGACGCAAACTGTAGCCTTAGGGCAAGCTATTGCTCCCACCTTTTTGATTGTCCTTCCCCCCCTTTTTTTTGGCCAGAGAAACGTGCCCCGATGTTTGAAGAGTTCACTTGTACCCCCAACCATTGTGGTCTCCCCTATGTGTTCAGGTTTACTTGGTCTCCAGGAGGTATGTGCCTTATTCCAATTCCGTGATATTGGTGTGTACCTATATGGCATACAAGACTCAAGTGAGCGTTACCACCGCGACTGTGATCCAAAGGCTGCAAGGGTACAGATCTTGTGACTTTCCCATGCATGAGGGTCTATGCAGTTCCATCCTCCTTGGTCCATGGTGTGCATTCCATTGTATTTCAATAGTGCAGTGCTCTCCGTTGATAGAGGGGTTGGTGCTGCGCATGCCAATGGTGAGGGTCATTCCCTTGTTGGATGTCCCTCACCTATCTCCAAGTTTACGTCTGGGCGGTCTCATCCTCCAAGTCTGCGCTTGCTTGTTGTGGGCGAACTTGATCTCTTGTAAGCTCCAGGCTTTGGTTGGCAACGTTTTTTGCAGCAAGTAGTTTCTGTCCTTATGTTGGGTGGGCTGCATCTATCCATGATAGCATGAGGAAGGAGATATTGCGGATTAGTTTCTCCGAAATGATTTGGTTCACTTGAAAGCATCTCCGGTTTCTTTCTAGCCATACGCTGTAGGTGATTGCCATTACTGCAGTATTCTAGCTCGGTCTGTCACCCTTCTCCATTTGTTTGGAGAAGGATGGTGGTGATACTCCCCATATGTCTTCAGTATGTCTTGGGAGGCCCTGCATGTGAAATAAGCTACAAAAATGTGACCAAATTTGTGATGTGTATTGACATTGTAATAGAAGGTGCGTCGTTGTTTCATCCTCCGTCTTGCATAGGTAGCATTTGGTTCTGTCTCCATTCCATCTTCTTTTAGTGAGGTTCTCAAGCGTTAGTATTTTGTCTGCCCGTGCCAACCATGCAAAGTATTTGATTTTCGGTGGACATGGGGTTTTCCAAAATTCTGATCCTAGCGGGCACCACAGTCCTCTGTCTGTTTTGAACCTGTATAGGGATTGTATATTGAATTTGCCATTTGCCGTTAGTTTCCATGTTCTTTCTTCTGCTTCGTGGTCAGCATTCTCCCGGATGTAGCTATGCAGTGTGTTAATTTGTTGTTTGCCTTCTAGGGTGAAGGGGCCCTGCTTGAGGATTGGTGCATTTGTTTGAATACAGTGGTACGCCTCTTGGATAGTCAAGTTTTCGTTGCTGATCATCGGCCCGAGGTCTGGGAACCTGTTGATGGGCGCTTGTCCTTGTATCCAGTTTTCCTTCCAGTAGTTTATCTGAGATCCTCTTCCGGCTGTTACAACAATATTGAGGAGGGTGCAATCTCTTGTTCCGTAATGTCTCTCCAGAAGAGTGATTTGTTTCTTCCATGTTCGCTGAAAGGGTCTATTTGCCCGTTCGTGTAATAGGTCGCTGATAGAACTTTCTGGCAGAGGCCGGATGCCCCTGTTAGGATCCTCCACCACTATTTTCCTAGAAGAGCTTCATTAAAGGTCTTTAAGTTTATGATGCCCCAACCTCCCTGGTTTTTCGGTCTGGATATTCGGTTTCATTTGATTAGCCAGTATGCCTTGGGGTTCTGCGTCGATCCCCTCCACAGGAAGTCTCGGCGTAGACCATCGATTTTGTTGAGCACCTATTGGGGTAGTTTATACCGTGACATCCAGTAGTTGGGGATTGTGGTGAGTACTGAGTTTAATAGGGCTATCCTCCCACCCATGGATAGTAGTTTGCCCTTCCAGCTGGCGATTCGTTCCAGAATCCTATCAATGAGCTTCTGCCAGTCTTGTTTTCTGGGCTTTGATCCAGTAAGGGGCATCCCCAAGTATTCAAGAGGTAGAGAGTCAATTTTGCAGTCCATTATATCTCTCAAGGTTTCGGCGTTGTGCCCAACCGTGTGTATGGGTACAATGGAGCTTTTGTTGTAGTTTACTTTGAGGCCAGATAGTCCTTCATAGAGGTAGAAGATCAGTTTTAGGGCTCTGAAGTCGGTAGTACCTCCTGAGCAAAAAACAAGAAGGTCGTCTACATATTGTACGGAAGTAATGTGATCTCGGCTGGACAGTCCTCCAGCTATTCCTCTGAAGATGTTTATTTCCGAAGCTCTAGATAGCATGGCAGTAAAGACGTCTGTGGCGAGCACGAATAGTAGTGGTGATAAAGGGTCCCCCTACCGCAATCCTCTTTTTTGTCGAACGTAGCCAGTTGGTGTTCCATTGATTAGGAAGGTGGCCTTGGATGAGGTTAAGATCGATCTTATCCATCCAATCCATTTGGTGCCGAATCCTCGTGCTTCCATGTTCTCAAGGAGGAAATCCCAATCAACCGTGTCGAAGGCTTTCTTAAAGTCAACCTTCATACGTGCTCCGTTCCTTTGACTTCTTTCATTTTGTAGATGAGTTCGTCTGCAACCACGATGTTATCCTGTATACATCGTCCTTGTATGAAGGCTGTCTGGCTTTCCTTAAACAGGTCCGCAATTACTCCCTGCAGTCGATTTGCAAGGACCTTGGTTATTATTTTCATTGAGCAGTTTATGAGACTGATGAGCCTATAATCCTTGATTTCCTGTGGGGAGGTGGTCTTTGGGATAAGGAGGATGTGTGCCCAGTTAATTCTTTCCAAATTAGCACTGCCTTCATAAAGTTCTTGGAAGAGTTGACAAATATCTCCTTTCATGAAGTCTCATCCTTGTTGGTAGATGTTCATCTGGAAACCGTCAGGGCCTGGTGCTTTCTCTGAGCTGAGTTCTTTGATGGCCCTGAAGATTTCCTCCTCCGTGAAAGGGGCTTCCAGATGTGTTAGGTTCGTCCTTGCTCTTTGCGCAAAGAGGATCCCCCAATTTGCCTTGAGCCTATGTTCTCTTGGGGTTCCAAACAAGAGTTTGAAGTGGTCCGAGATTTCTTTTGAGATGCCTTCCTTTGTAGTAACTGTTCTGCCGTGTGCTGTTAGTTGGGTGATCCAATTCGTTGTGCGTCTTTGGTTTGCAACGACGTGGAAGAATTTAGTGTTTCTATCGCCTTCTCGCAGCCAGGTTATTCGGGATTTTTGTCTCCAGAGGGTTTCCTCACTTCTAATTATGTTTTCATACTCCCTTATCTGGGCTTGTAGTGCTTCTTCCTCCTGTGTATCCAGGCTCCTTGTTTCTTGGTCTATGTCTGCTGCTTGGATGAGGTTGAGTAGCTCCCTTTTCCTCCTTGTTTGGTTTCCCTGCATTTCTCTGCTCCACGTTTTTAGTTTCCTTCTGATATCCGTGAGCTTCTTTGCAACTTTGAATGTTCCGGTGCCCCGGCTAGTATTATTACTCCACCAGTTCTTTATCATGTTCCAGAAGCCCTTTGGCCCAATCCCGATTAAACCAGAAGGGGTAAGGACGGGTTCCAGGGGGCCACACTCGAGGATTAGTGGGGTGTGATCCAATTGTATTCCAGGGAGTGCCATTGGTGTATGTTTGGATAATCATTTAGCCATTCTGGGGAGAGTAGAAATCTGTCCAAACGTGCTAGCATCGGCCTTGCTTGTCCGTTTGTTCAGGTATATCTTCTTCCTGACAGTGGGGGGTCGAAGAGATGGAGTCTTCGAATTAGATCATTGAAGTCATCTTGTTCTCGTTGGTGAGAGGTATGTGTATTCCGTTCGCTACTTTCCCGGATGGTGTTAAAGTCTCCTGCAATTATCCAAGCCCTTGCCATATGTTTCTAATAGTGGTGAGTTCGTGCCAGAAGTCATTTTTCCTTGAACAGTCACATGGGCCATATACGGTAGTATACATTCTCTGGGTGTTTGTCGAGAGTTCTTCAAGCACCACAGTGAGGGAGAAAAGACCTATGTGGCTGTTAATGAGTTTGGAAGTCTTTGTTTTCCATCTGAGGCAACATCCGCCTCTAGTGTTGTCCGCCGGTAGGATCAGCCTGCCATCATATATTGTGCCCCCTATTGTTTTCCAGGTTATCTCGTTTATTGATGCAAGTTTGGTCTCCTGTAGTCCAAAAACCTCTGGTCCTTGTTTCTGGAGGATGTCTCGGACTAGGAATCTTTTCCTCCGTTTCCCTAGTCCTCTTACATTCCATGAGAGTACCTTCATGGGCCAACCGTGTTTGGCCCTGTGCAGTGTTCCTGTTCTCTCTGCCTGATTTGGTTGATCAGTGGAAGGGTTTCACTGTTGTCATGTGTGAGGATCACCCCGACCTGATTTGCCATAGTGATGATGTTTTGTGCCGGCCAGTTTTCTAGGGTTATTGGTACGGTCGTTAGGTTGGAAGAGATTAGATCCTTGCATTAGTAAGTCGCTCTTGTTCTGGGTAGTAGTGCCTTGACTTGGGGTTGCGCTGCATTGTGTGTCTCTGCCGGAGGCTGCTTTCTTGGTCTCCCTCTTGTTTTGGGTGGGATTGTCTGTTGTGTTGGATGGCAGTGGTGTTGTTCTTCCTTGTCATTCTTTCTTGTGTTTGGTGGTTCTGTTGTAGATGTTTCTGTGGTATTGCCTTTGTTCTGTGCCATGTGTTTTGTAATGAGCATCCAGGCTTCATTTGGTATAAGGTTCCATTCCTCGTTGATGATCCTTATGGCTATTATGCTTAAGTCCAATCCTAGTCTTTCCCCTGTAGTTGTGAGTTTGGTAAGTGCTTGTTCTGTTAATTGATTGGGGCTAGAGTAGTGATAATTGGGCTTGTCAAAGCCTTCACATTCATTTGGGGTTGTATTTGGGCCTGCCTTGCCCATTACATTTGGGCCCACAGTTACAATTGAGGGTACGATGCATTGAGGTTGGGTGTTGGCTGTTGAGTAATTTTGAGATTGGGCTTTAGTTGCTGGTTGAGTGGGGGTAATGTTCACTGGGCCGAATGTCTGGGCCACATCTGGAGCTGAGGGCAGTAGCTGATCGAGCTCTCGCGGGCCGGGCATCCGGGCCTTGTTTGGGTCAGACACTTCTGTTGGTAGGTGGGCTCTACCAGGGTGACGTGTGTGCGTCCCATTGGTGGGTGCATTTGCACCCTGGCGGGGTCCCTTTAATGGGTCTGGTTTCTCTGGGCCCCCATGCGTTCCAACTGTCAACCTTAGGTTAGTTGACCTCTGTTGGGTTAACAAAACGGGTTGCCGATTTGGTGCACAGGAGCGGGTCCATGTTTGACCAAAATGGTCGTCTACGTCAGCCGCAATTGCCACCTCATCTTCCCAAGAGGCTGGCATGTACGGGGCCCCGCTTCCGTCGCGGCGGGTGTGGGTCGTGTAATCGTGGCGGCCTACCGCTTCCGCTGGAGCAAGAGACGGCTCGGCGCTCGCCCTGCTCCGCACCTTTGGTACGCCGGGGCGTAAGAGTCCCGCGGTCCGGGCGTGTTTCGGATCTCGCTTCATCGGAGCTTTCCCTGATATGTATTCCATTCATCCTTTTCCGGTTCTTCTCCGGCGGGGGGTCATCTTGCTATTCGACGACGGCCTTTCCCTTTGCCTTCCTCTTGTCTTCCAGTGCTTGGTTACGGCCTTGGTCTGCCTTCTTCTCCATGGTGCCAAGGTATACCGTCAATTCCTTCTCTCTCTTCCTTTTTCCACCTCGCCGTTGGCCCCATAGCAGGGGATCCTGTCCTCGTTCCATCTCTACTCGAATCCGATGCTTACGTGTGTCAATGTTGCATAGGATGTTGCACGGTAGGGTCCATCCTTGCAGAGCCGGAGAAGAACCCGTGCATCATCGCCATATACCCCTCCTCCGTCGCCAATGGCGATCAGTTCTCCGATGGGTTTCATGATTAGGGAGATGGTCTCCCTATGCCAACAAAAGAAAGGTAGGTATTGGATCTCCACCCACCGCGTGGTGTCATCTGTTGGCCCGGGATTCCACAGGTCCGGCGTCTATGGGTGGCACCGGAAAGAGAAAAGTGGTTGATCATGGGGTCCGTGGTCTTCCAATTGCCTCGCCACTGATAGGGAAGGACACGCCAGGATGAAACGACCATCTCGGAGGAGTTTTGGTGGCCCAAGTGCTTTGGTCGATGTTTGAGAAGTACACGACTGCCGCCGTGATTTGGTGAGCATCCACAGTGCCGGTTCGGTCCTTGTCAACTGTGACCACCGTATACCTTCACATCGCCTCCTTCCCCCGGATCATGTAGGTATCGAGGGAGAGGGAGAGATGGTGGGTTTCATCTTCATCCTCCTTCGTCTTCGTCTTCTTCGGTGAGGGGGTTCTATTTCGTTGTTGGTGTGAGCATGGTAGGTGGTTGTTATGCTTGGCCACCTTAGGGTGTCTCTTTGGTGGTTTCTGTATCGTTTCATGACACAGTGGCTCTCTCCTTCGTCTTATGGTTGGTCGAAGGCATTGGGTGCCGTGGTGGCCAACCTCTCTACAGTTCCGGCAAGTGATGGCGCGCCGGCACTCAGACGCTTTGTGACCCGGCTGCTAGCATTGCCCGCACGCCTCTGTTGGTCCACGAGGCGTGTAGATGAGCGGTGGGGAGCGTCGCTGCTGGTCGGACTGTTTCTCAGGTCTCCGAAAGCCAGGACTTTTCTTCTGGCTTCTCTTGCTTTCTACCAGTTTTCATCCTTCTCCTCCTACGATCGTAGTGCTTTCTGTATGGTTCGCCGCTGGGTTGGCATGCACGGCGCTGGCGTAGGTCACTCCTGGTCGTCTCGGGCTCAAACAGCGGTGGCCCGTGGTTACTTCGCCCTGGTTGTTGGAGTCTTTGTTTTGGTCTTCCTTCTCAGCATTCTTGGGGGTTGGCTTTCTTCTCCAGAAGCTCTCTATCCTGCTCCGTGATCCCGGCCACATTTCAGCTATACCGCCAAATTTCACGCATCCTCTCAAAAAAATATAATGAAGTGGCATATTCTATATAGTATATATTAAAATATATATTTTATATTAAATTAACCTATTCCCCTAGCTTTTTGTCACATGACTATCTAATCAAAATTATCCCTTAACACTTCAATAATCCTCCCTCCCATTAATCTATAATAACTTAATTAATTATTTATTTATTTTTTCTCCCCACTATGTACTTCCATGGGCTCTGAATCAATTAATTGACTCGTCCCCATTCCCGACTTAGATCCGAGAATTTCGATCCTTAATGCTTTTTCGATCACGATCGTACTGTAACATCCTGGGATTTGCCCCTATACCAGATCAGATCCGATATTTCTCACTTTTGACCCAACTAAATCTACTTTATCGGAACTCTAACTTTTGTCTGGTATCCCAATAGTTGCGAGGTTGGATTTTTAATCCATTTATTTCTCGATTATTCTTTAATTGGTTTTAAAAATAATTAATCTCTTTTCTGTGCTAATTAATCTCAATAATTATTTTCAGAAATTTAATTATTTATTTATAAAAATTCCGGGGCGTTACAATGAGGACAAGGTTACTCTTTGGGCCGGGAGTAATGATAAGCGACAAATTTACATACCAGCTAGCGGCGTGCCAAGCACATGAGGGGACGAGCTAATGTGGTTGAGGGGGTTTTAGGAGAAGAATAAGAAGGAGAATGAGGGGGAGATGGAGGGTTAGGATGAATTTTAGGGTTGTGTGTGTGTGTGTGTGTGTTAAGGAGAGAGCGAGTGTCTCGAAAGCTGTGCAAGTTGTCCCTTCTCTTCAACAATAGGAATTCCTTCACCTTCTTTACCATTCTGTTGTTGTTTTCTTAGCTATTTCCTGCTAATCTCTCCACCTGTTCCTATTAGCAACCTTGAGAGAAGAAATTGTAATTGAAGTGACATCTATCTCCTCGTACTCTTTACTTGTAAGTGAGTTTAACATGCTTACAATTCTTCTCTCCATGATCTCGTTTGGTTGACTTGATTGTCGGAGAGTTCGGGGTCGAGTTCGGGGATAGACCCCGAACTTTCCTTGGAGATCGCTTTCATCAACGAGCTTCGAAATGAGAACGGTTTATTCACATCAAAGCCATCATTGGAGGCTGATTGTCTTTCCCATTTCGAGCTGAAGAAGTTGTTATCTCCATCAAATCTCACTAGTTGATCTGGGTTAGCTCTGATCTCGAGGAGGAGCAAATTCCACACATCAACAGTAGGGTTAGTAGTAGAGATCGTGGAAGCAGGTTTATGATTAGAGGAAAGGAAATGAATAATATCTCTTCCACCATATAAAGTTTTTCATCTCTTTTTTTAATGTATTTACCTTATTTTGCTTTCTTTGCAAGACTAGAATCGGCATGCAGACATGAATTTTCCTGATGCTTTTTTGTGGTTGTCTTGTAATTTTCTTTTTAGTTGGTATTAAACACGTTCTAAGTGTTTTTTTTTGTACTCATTTGAACTAGACTTGTTTTTAAACTTATCATATGTACATAATTTAGCAATTCAAAGGGTATACTATGTACATAATTTTAGTTTTTGATGTATATACATATTTTTTTAATGAAAATCTAATTATTCTTTTTTTATTTTTAATATCTTACAAAATAATTTTTTTAATACATGTCATTAAAAATTAAATAAAAAATAGGTTAATCACATATTTTCTTTTGTTTATAAATTAAACATAAATTTATTTGTAAGCCTCTTAATAAATCATAATTTACTTATAACTACTTTCAGAATATTTTTAATATTTTATTGGTTATGCGTAAATATCAATCATTAAAAGAAATGGGTTTTTTTTCTTTTATTTGGCATTTTAAATGGTTTATAAGAAATATTCAAGGTCTTTAGTTGTGAGAACTAATTATTGGGAGTGACAACTAGAATAAAAGTAAAACACGAAGTTATGAGATATTATTGAAAAATGAGGGAGTGAAGTTCTTTGGCTATTTTCAGGGTTGGCTAAAAAAAAAAAAAAAAAAAAAGTCTCTATAATCAAACCCTACCTCAAAGATTTGGAGCAATGGCAATCAATTGCATTGTGACACCTTGATGGCTTTCCTGAAAACCCGACAAATAGAAACCCCAAAATAGCAAATGATAGAAGAAAGGAGATGAGCAAAATAATAATAATAATAATAATAATAATAATAATAATAATAATAATGAATCAACCATGTTCAATTTATTCAAAAGAAGATAAGGTATAGTTGGAAATAGAGCTAGGTTTCATGTTGACCCATATGATGTAGGACAAACACACACAGTACCAAGACTCATCCCAGCACGAGGCACACCCTGATTAGTGCTTAGGTTTTGGGCTATGCCGACCTAAGCCCAATAGGACGCAAGCAATGATGGGTTGTGCTGAGTACAACCTAGTTGCTACAATAATAGGACCGTGTCGCATGACACACACTCCTATGCCAAATTGGGTCGAAAGGGGGTAATCTTTGGGTCAAGACGACTTTGTTCAAATTTCATCGTGATTGTTGTGATACCAGTTGTTGCAATTTTTTTCTTTATTTTTCACATTTTAATAATATTTTTAAAAATCAAAAGACAAATTTATCCTTTATAATATTTATAAAATGGCTAATTTTAAGGGTATAATTGTCATTTATATTTTTAAAAAACTTTGTAATACAATTTTTTTACCAATTATAAATAGTTGTTAGCTTTTACCATTTTACCATTTTTCACAATTGAAATTAATGAAAATATTAATTTTTTCAATATTTTTTATAATTTTTTTTATATTTTAATGTTTAAATAATTTTTAGTTTTAAATAGTTTTTAAAAATATATGGGTCGGCGGGCTAGCATGCCTCAATCGGGCATAACTCTAGCACTATGCATGTTGGGTTGGGCTGAAAGGTACGGGAACCGACTTGCCTGGTTTGGGAACTAGGGAACTTCCCTAGTTCCAGACATGTGGCAAGTCAGCGGCCACACATTGGCCGAGAAGCATCTAGAGACATCCCGAGGGATGTGTGGCCGAGATGCCGGTACTAGGGGTGTAAACGAGCCGAGCCGAGCCGAATATTAGCCTGCTCAAGCTCGGCTAGTGAAAAAAGCTCGAGGCTCGAAGCTCGGCTCGAGCTCGTTCGAGCCTTAATTTTGTTTCTCAAGCTCGGCTCATGTATCAATATAATTATATATATATATATATATATATATATATATATATATATAAAGAGCTCGATTAGGCTCATGAAATCTGTCGAGTGAAAGCACTTTGTTGCTCTCGAGCTCGCTCAGAAACTACTCGAGTAGCTCGAGCTCGAGCTCGGCTCGTGAAATTTCGAGTCGAATTCGAATATTATCCGAGCCGATCTCGAGTAGCTCACGAGCAGCTCTGCTCGCTTACACCCCTAGCCGGTACCAAGGAAGTTGACTCCAAGGGTGTGGACCAACCTTTTTACTTTTTAAAAAAAAATAAAAAAAATAGAAAACATATTACCAAAATCTAAAATAAACACAATATCTGAAAAACAGTGTAACACTGCATTGTGGTCGAGCCATTACGGGTTGTGTCGACTAGTGTCGTGTCGCAGGCCATGCCGACTTGCAGGTCACCTAGCCCAGCATGGGAGAATGCGTCATGTAAAATGTTACCCACCATGGGTTAGGGCCAAAGGGACACCACCGAGAACCAGATGGATACGGCTAGAAACTAACTCTAGATTGATACATAATTGATGATGAGCTTGACCTTCATTTTGGTTTAAAGTGCAATGACAAAGGAACTAGTATCTTTACAAAGCAAGCTAATTTGAACGTTAAATTTTTGTTAGTTAGGAAAAAAACACAATAATAAACAATTAAACCTCAATATGAATTCTCTGTCTTCATATCCCTTTGGCAAATGCAAGATCTGGCTCAATAACGTAGGTCCTTAAACATTACCTTTCTCCATATAATCCTAGGTCTACCTCTACCTTTATTATGGCCTTTTTGTTACTAAGGGTTTGTTTGGATTAGCTTCTGGGAAGTCCAGAAGTGTTTTTTTATAAGTTAAACGTTTTTGGGAACGAAAAAACATATTTGTGTTGACTTTTATGGAGAAGTAGAAGCTGCAGAAAAAGCTGAAAAACAAATTTTTTCAGAAGCTAGTGGTTTGTAACTTCTGAAAAAAGGCGTTATGGAGAAACTATTTTGAAAAATATCAATTACCAAAATATCCTTTTTAAACATTTTCAAAGCTATTTTGGAAAGTGTTAATTACCAAAACACCATCATCATCATCATCATCATTATTATTATTATTATTATAAAAATATTTTTAAATTAATATATCCAAACACAAAAAAAAAAACGCTTAACTTACTTTAAGAAACCCCCTTTGTTTTCTTTTTTTCAAAAGTCCTTCCATCAAACTAGAAAAAAAAAAAAAACCTTTTTTTCATAAGCCAATTAAAATGAGGTCTAAACTAACATATTTTCGAACCGAGACACCTGTGGGTCTACGATGCACTATCTCAAATGCCCTTGACCTTTAGTTAAAGGAAAAATTAATAAGGTCTTGTTTGGATTGGCTTTTTTTTCCCCAGAAGTGCTTTCAGAGTAAGTTAAGCGCTTCTAAGACAAAATATTATACGTTATGCTTTTACGTAAAGTAAGTTTATAAAACAACAACTTTTTTCAGAAACTAGTGATTTGTAGTTTCCGAAAAAAAGCTATTCTGTAGAAACTGTTTTAAAAAGTGTCAATTATTAAAACACCCCTCTCAAACATTTTGAAAGCTATATTGAAAAGTATCAATTACCAAAATACCTTTTATTATTATTATAATTATTTATTTTTATTTATTATTATTATTATAAAACTGTTTCTGGATTAACCTATGTAAACATAAAAATAACATAAACACTTAACTTACTTTAAGAAGCATTTTTTTTCAGAAGTCTTTCTAATAAATTAATTTTTTTTTTTTTTAAAAAAAAGTCAATCCAAACCAGCCTTGATAAAAATAAACAGCAAAACTAGTTATTTATAAAAGAACTTATATTAACATCGGCCACTGTTGTTAGAATTCACCGTGAAAATCACCTTTGGCGGATCTGAGGACCTTGGAGTCAGGACGTCATCGTCGGAGAAGAAGATGGTGACACTGTCGAAGAGTTTCCAATCTCGCAAGAACCGGTGCTCAGTTCCATCCAAATCCATTCCCGGCGCCTCATCCAGAGCGGTTTCTAGTTTTAAGCGGAGACCCTCTGCGTGGTCCGTCTATCTGATCGTCTCTTCCCGGTTGCCCCGGACCTATGTCGGCGCTACCACCAACTTCGCCCGCCGGTACTTCCAATTCCCTCTCTTCTTGATGTTTTCAGAGCTGAATGTGTGAACAATTCAAATTTCCAACAATTTGTGTCTGAATGATGATATTGTGCTCCAGCATAACATAATTTAAGAGGTTTTGTTTAGATTGGATTATATGTATGATGTATCACATTAGACTCATTTGGATTCAACCTTGAACAAATTTATAATGCATGATGAAGCTCTGCAATCCAATTGACAGTGTGTTCTGATTTTGAGTTTGTGCTGCTTATCAGGCTGAAACCATTCTCAAAGTTTTTTCTTTATTGTTTAGAATAGTTCAGTTGTCAAATGCTTTGAGTAGCCTTTCCAAAGATGCATGTTTGTAGACCTCTAGTGGAGCCATGCTTTTGTTTTTTCGAAAATTTAGAGCTGCCATTGGAATTTGAGGCATATCCTACTTCTGTTATTGTCATGTCATCCTTGAGGTGAAACCAAGATCCTTGTTCTCTTTGGCTTGGTACCATTTCTTGGACTTCAAAGAAAAGAGGAGCAAATTTACCCATACAAAACATGAGCAAATGGTGGTGGAACATTTGAAATGAGGCATTTTACATCTTGGTGTATGTCATTTGTGACATGCCAGCAAGGGAATCAAGAATTTGGTGAATGATCCATTGCTTTCCACTTTGTCTTTTCAATATTCCAGGGCAACTGTATAAAATTTTTTAGTACTCCATACATTCTTTCATTGCTTTTTGTGATCTTGTAGCACAAGTATATTCGCTAATGGGGCAATCTGTTCTTATTTGTAATCACTAATTGATTTCATGTTTTAATCTACAGATCTCTTGTCCTTTCATATAATAAGTTTGCCTACTCCTGAAGCATTGTATTTCTATATTTTAAACTTTCATGAGTTTTTCTGTATGAATTTTTTGTAGCTTAAAGCAACACAACGGTGAACTCAGGGGTGGAGCTAAAGCATCATCTGCAGGAAGGCCTTGGACACTAGCATGCATTATTCGAGGCTTCAGAAATCGGAGTGAAGGTATTTACATGTGCTGAATTCAGTTTTATCCTGTTCTAACATGAAAGGATCAGCTTTTGGCTTATAAGTTACAATCTTATGGTAATTTTTTATTTGAAAATACTTTTGGAAAAAAAATTCCTTACTAAAGTTTACACACCTTGGATGCCTGGGCCCCTGGACTAAGCATTAATACATGTGCACATGTAATAAGCAAGCCTTTTTGAGGGTATCACAGTTCAAGTAAAATTGTGAGAAAAGTCAAACATATTCAGACTGCTCCTAAGACAGTTTGGTTATGTAATATGTTGGCATCTAGCATCACCTGTGTAATAAACTAACCATTAGTTCTTATTGAATATACCGTGTATCCCGAATACTTCCTGTAAACAAGGATCACCTAAAACAAATGATATCACTCATACAAACCATTCATCAAACACATACGAAGCACACAAAATCATAGCAAACCCCTCAAGATAAAGGAAAAAAATCACGAGACAACCGTTCAACAATCTTCCACTATAATCATAATAATGAGATTACAACTTCTCTAACACATTAGAGGATGTCATGCATCATTAAGAGTAACCCACTCTTAGATCACACGATATCTCCCCACGAACGAGACTATAAAGAGAATAAGAAAGAGTTTACAAAGGAACACCATTGGAAGCTAAACCATAGCTAAACCTTCTCTTAAACAAGAGGATAGAAAAATCACCAAAGCGCACACCTATTGCTTTTCTCCTTTTTTGCCCCATTTTTGAAAAACACCCTTGAACCAATCCTTTCATCTTCCATTTATATGAAGGATTAAGTGAGTGAGAAGAGCTACCCACTTATCTATGTGGGCATTACGAGAAGGGAACTCAAGTTGGGTTGGTTCAACCTCAAGGAATCTCCTCCTAATGACTTATGTGGCCTTCCTCGCACTAGGGGAAATAGTTAGCTCCTTCCATTCCGACCTAACTCCTATAATACTCATGTTTGTCGTTCGACACGGATTTAGTCATCATGTGCAAAAAGTTTTTATTCGTATAGATCTTTGCTAGTTCTAAGAGTTCGTTCTCCAAAATAGCTCTTATCTAATGATACCTTACGTCAATGTGTTTGTTTCTTGAATGAAAGCTTAAATTCTTGCTTAAATGGATGACACTTTGACTATCATAATGGATAACATACCTCTTTTGTTTAAGCCTCAATTCATTCAAAAAAATTTTCATTCATAGCATCTCCTTGCATGCTTAGTAATGGCTATGTACTCCACTTTGGATGTAGAAAATGTAACACAATTTTGCAATTTTTCTTGTCAAGACAGCTCCCCCTTAAAGGTTAAAAATCCTGACATCCGTATATCCTTATATTATAGGTTTATCATTTCCAAAATGTAAGCATTTCCTAAAGTTGCTTCTCAAATAACAAAGTATCCACTTTACTGCTTGCCAATGCTCCTTGCTTGGATCGGCAAGGTGTTTACTATTCACTCCAACAACATATGTTATATCTTGGTATTGTGCAAACCATAGCGTACATCAAGCTCCATACGCCCATATATACGGGATATTCTTCATTTCTTCCTCACTTAGGTTGCTTTGCTTTAATTGGAAATGACTTCCAAGTGGATTATTCATCGGCTTTATAGTCTTCATGTTGAAACGATCAAGTAACTTTTCAATTTACTTCTTTTGTGATGGCCATAACTTCTTAACTCCCCTATCACACCTTACGGACATATCCAAGATTTGCTTTGCCAATCTTAAGTCCTTCATAGCAAAAGACTTGTTGAAAACATTCTTCAATTTAGCAATCATGTAAGTGTTATGTCTAGCAATCAACATGTCATCAACATAAAGCAATAGAATAATGAAGTTACCATCATCATACCTCTTCATGAACACACAATGGTCTGAAGACATTTGCTTATACCTATAACTCTCCATGAATGTGTCAAACTTCTTGTATCATTGCTTTGGAGTTTGATTAAGAACATACAAAGAACATACAAACTCTTCCTTAACTTGCACACCATGTGCTCATTTCCTTCAACTTTAAACCCTTCCAGCTAAGTACCTTGTAGATTACTTCTTCTTGGTCATCATGTAGAAAGACGGTCTTCACATTAAGTTGTCCAACCTCCAAGTCCATACTTGCGAACAATCCCAACAAAACTCGGATTGAAGACATCTTCACCACCAAAGAGAAGATTTTATCAAAGTCTATGCCCTTCTTTTGTCCAAAGTTTGTCACAACCAAACTTGCCTTATATCGTGGTTTTCTTTCTTCCAGTTTTCATTGAACTTGTCTTTCTGTTTCTTTCCTTTGATTGGGTCTTAAAGGTTCTTAGAGTATAAACGATCCTCCATCTTAGCTTTCCATATTTGTCAATTGTTCCCTTTCAAGCTAATCATCCTCTTATTTCTATTTTCCATCTTGCTTCACACAAGGAAAGAACACCGTAAACCTAGCTCTGATACCACTCATATCCAGACGACCGCGGTATCCTCAATACTTTCTTCGTATAGCAAAATTCACCTAAAATAAGTGACGCCGGCTGATACAAGCAATTCATCATACACATAGGAGGCACACGAAATCATGGAAAACGCCCTCAAGGTGAAAGGAAAACCATGAGACAAGCATCCAATAATTTTCCACTATAATAATAATAATGGAATTTCAACTTATCTAACATATTAAGGATCACTTACATCATTAAGAGTAACCCACTCTTCAATCACACATTATCTCACCATGGATGATGGAATACAAAGAGAACAGGGTAAGAGTTTACCAAAGTGACACCATTGGAAGCTAAACCTTGGCTATAGCTTCTCTTGAACAAGAAGATAGGAAAAAACCATCAAAACTCCCATCTATTCCTTCTCTCCTTTTTCTCCCCTTTTGAAAAAAACCCTTGAACCAATCCTTTCTTCTTTCTACATATGAGTGAGAAGAGTCACTTACTTACCTATGTGTGCCACACACATGAGGGAGGAAACTCAAGTTGGGTTGATTCTACCCCAACATTAGCAACCGGGAAAAAGTGTCCATTAATAGTGTCAGGGTCTTTAAACATGCATGCATTATCCTTAAAGAAGTTTTATGTATATCTTTACATTATTTTATCTACCATCACAAGGGGGATGGCGTAACATTAGTATATGGGAGAAACAAGCATTAATTGTGTCAAGGTCATTTTCTTTTTATATTGCAGTGCCAAATTTCTAGTATTTTGACATTCTATACTCATAGCAATGCCCTGGATAGACTAATCTGGTCTCAGTGGTTTTTTTGTTATATTCTGTAAGCCACATAATTGTCACTGTTTTACATTTTGTTCTGTTATGAATTATGACACATTCTGTTCTTATTGTTCCCAAGTAAATGCTGTTATGTGATTTAGATGACCATTTTATCTATATATAGCTTGTGTGTTCGAATCCAAATGGAAGATCATATCTCGGAAGATGCAAAGGAAAAAGAGTACAGAAGAGCATACCGCAAATTTAGTATTACAACATCGGGAAACAGCTTTGAGTAGGCTGAAAGCTTCATTTGATTGTAGTTACTTGCAAATCAAGTGGCAGTCCAACTCTTGACTAGTTCCTCATGGCACTGAGCTACTGGTATTGAAAGCTCGGGTGACAAATTATTGCTTAAGTCATAAAAGTTAAACACAAGACAAGTAAATTTCTGTTATGAGTTTGATACAAAGGGAGAACAAGTTGATGTTTCCAACTTTATCACGTCAAAAGTCTAATAGTATTATACTTGTCAAAATATCAATGTATGGCACTCTTTATTTCTCTCAAATGAAAAGAAAGCTTTATTATGCTCTGCAAGTTGTGTAGAATTTACAACTTATGATGCCTCATGTACAATTTAACAGATACAATAAAAGATTCTATAGTGTACTGTTCTACAATGTCTATTTTAAGTTCTATATCTTACTGTGGTACATTGCTTATATCATAGGAATATCAACTTAATGAGACACAAATTGACCTTGCAAAACCATGGTCACATTAATCTATGTGGTGGCACTGTTATCATTCTGCATCATGGCTATTAGCAATGACCTCATTTTTCTTAATTTGTCTTGACATAGCTGCATTAACCTTTATGAAGGCACTGTTATATAACTACTTTAGCAAGGGCGTCATCATTGTCTTCAAATCTTGATTGCTTGCCAAAATAATCACCCCTAAAACTTCCAAAATTAGCCCATAAGGATGCAAACTGACATTTCATTTGCCTGTTCTTACGCTGTGCATTCAGTGTACAGTTAGAACCACAAATTTGTTGTTTATAAAGACCAATATCGCTTGCTTTTCCAAGTCTTAGCTTGAATAACATTTGCCCAGTTTTCAATTATCTTGAAGTGGATTATCTGGACTAAACTCTTAGTTGAAGCATCATGAACCATCCTTGGTTGGAAGTTTGACAATCTGGTGCTTGGACCACTGATGGTTGCAGAGGCAGAGCTCGTAATCATTCTCTAGCATCTGTCTGCATATTAAGCTCTCTTCATGTTATTAGCAATACTGGAAAATTTGGGGGCAAATGACACTTCTTTAGTGTATATTAGGCATTCTGAATCTGAATAATTGCTTGTGTGCATTGGAAGATATATTGAGTAATGAAACTTTGCTGTGTTATTAGAGGAGACGGGTTCTCTATTTTAATGGACCTAAATCTATACTTGTTACTTTTACAAATCAGCCAAATTTGGCACTGATAAGCAGATAATCATCAATTATAGGAAAGCCACAATGCATAATTTCATGTCAAATTTTGCCTCAAGCTCTCTATTAAATCCCTTTCTTCTCTAAGCCTTGTTAGTGCAGAATGGTGAATCTGTCGAATTCTTTCCCTAGAAAGGTTCAACAATCTGCCAATCTCATCACATGAGTGAACCCTCTCACCAGTAAGTCCGTAATGCATTCTTATAATGTATTCTTCCCTTGAGTTCAATGTCTTAAGAAGCTTCTCCATGTCTTGTAGCATAAGTTGTTTAGCAACAATAAATTCTGGCCTTGTTTCATCTGGTCCTGGAATAACATCCTGCATTCATCCTAGACCAGTATTATGGGAGAAGGAGGACAGAATATTCATTCTTTTCTTTGTTAAAAGTAACTACATTTTATGCTGCTAAAAATTACCTCAAGTGTAATTTCTTTGTTTTTCACTGGTCGATTCATAGAAATTGGATGTCTGCTTCTCGCTGTTACAATCTTTACACTGGAAGCACTCAAGTCTGTATAGTCTGCAATTTCATGGTAAGTAGGCCATCTTCCTAATTGCCGCTGTAATAAAGAAGTAGCATCTGCAACTTTCCTTGCCACTGCACACATGCTTCCCTACAAAATGATGATATATATGTTTTAGCTACGAATTTAATACAGTGTTATGCATTACACTGATAAAGGACTTCCTAAACTGAATTGAAACTAATAAGCCCATACCGGTAGTCTCACAAGTCTTGACTTTTTAGCTATGGCTCTAATAATTGCTTGTTTAATCCACCAATAAACATATGTTGAGAGCTTGTTTCCTCTCTTGGCATCAAATCTCTGTGCACCTTGAAGAAGCCCTATGCAACCTTCCTGAAAAGTCACACAAAAAATATACAAGACTGGTTTGACATTGAATTTCAATTGCAAATGAATATTTTTGGCATTCATTGCATGGTGGACCTAAATTCGATACTTATACAGGTGCTGTCAAATGGTTTTTTTTTTTTTTTTGGGTCTAATTTCCGGAATCACAAGTTATGATGATTATAATCAACTTTTTATTTATTTTTTCAGGTGGTCTTCTCATTTTGTTAACATTTTATGACACTATTAATTGGTGGTTGCAAATATTTACGTCATTATATCAATAGTGAATTTGGTTCTTTCATCTGAAGATGCTTCCCATTAACATTGCTAATAGTTGATCAACTATGAATTTCCAGTGAAAATTCAGTTTTCTTAGTTATTCCCCTTTTACAGAGGTATTTAATTATTTCAATTATGATCTGTTTTTGCAGTTATTAAGGGTCATATAAGTATGAGATTAATGGCTTGGAATTTGTGGGAAAGAAAAATGGATTCAAATTTATGTACTATCAATATCCTGCTTACTCTGACCATTTCCACTTATACTGTTTCATTTTTATATCAGCAGTTTTTAGTTTCAACCTATTGGCACTTAAATATAAATGCTAAATAAATTATCCCCTTCCCTCCCTCGCTTGATTAGTATTTTAAGCTTCCACCTGGGTCCAATTAGCCTACCTGAGGATTAAGAGGAACATGAGGTGAACCTGGATGAGGTCCTGGAGGCTCAGTCCTTTGCCCTGGTATGGGAGTTGCAAATGGAGATGACCAGCCTCTTGTAACTGAGGGTGATCCTTTCTCTGCACTCTCTAGCTCTCAGCAGCACCTTTTCATCAGATCTTCCCTTTGTCCTAAACGCAGTTAATGAAGCTTCAAGCATGGTTCCTTCCTATTGCCATCCATTTCAGGTATGTCAGAACAATTATTATCAGTAAATTCTAATATATCAAAAAGTGGGATGGTGTTATATCTCTTCAACATGCACTTAACATAGCTATAAAAGGATTATTCGCATATTAGTTTGGTTTGAATGATAGAAAAATTATCTGTATCCGGTTCAAGAAAAGGGAGCTCAGTTCAGTCCCCAGTTTGTTTGAAAGACCCAAGATGTTGGGATAAAGAAAAGCCCTAGGGGGAAGCAGGAGATTGAACTAGAGCAGACCTTTAGTATATGATACATTGTGTTCTCCTGCGATGCTCGTCTTATTACCACTGCACGCTTGGTATAATGTCCAATATTACACCTCCTTTCCAAGGTTTATTTGTGAGTTTCTAACATGTTACTGCATGTTGTTTACAATTGTAAACATTTGAGATATGACTGTATTGGTTTTTCCTCGGTGTATTTGAATTGATGAAAAGGTTTCTCGTCAATCAGAAATGCATCCTTGAGTATAGTGTTTCAAAAGATTGACAAATTCATGTAACATTTTTCTTTTTGTTGGCTTGAAGGTGGTACCTTGAGGTAGGCGGAGAATTCACCCTCTTGCCGACGTGTTAGATATCCGGATCTCTCCGGATCATGAAACACATCCTTCCATCAAGTCTCTGCATGAATCCAGGTCTACAAATTCACCTCCTCTCATCCTCTTCCTCCTTTGCCTTCTCCGTGCTACCAAAACCATGTTCTTGCAGGTATTCCCTTTCCACTTTGGTTTGCATGGATTTAATCTCACTGAGCGCCATGGCTGAGGAGACAGTATCCTTGGCAGCCTGAGCTGCTGCATTTGCGAGAGCAACTGCCTCGGCCATGACTGCAATTGTCAGGAGTTCTCAGAAACTGTTAAAATGAGTATTGTTATGTTTAATGATGCAGGAGCGTGCAGTGTGGAGTATGATGGGATTTGAACACAAGGCTTTGATGATAGAGTATGATGGACTGAGAATGGAGTGGTTGAAGAACTTTTTAAGGAGTATGAACGTATAGCCATTGGGTGTTGCTGGAGAAGCCCTTCGGATGGAAAAGAGTGAGCTTTGTTTTGTTGGAGAAGAGGGGAGTGTTTCATCCATTGGCCTCATGGCTGGAGATATTTAGCTCATTTTGATATTTTTCTGGGATAATGAAGGGTTTGTTTTTATTATAGAGGGAAGGATAAGGCAGTAGAGCCTCAAATTGAATGCCCATTGTTCCCTGTTTGTTGCTTTTGCTATTTTTTTGGGATGTAAACATGTTAATCAGAGATTTTGTTGCACTCTCCGAGTTGTGAGTTTGGTTGAAGGGGTTCTCTAAATTCAGAGCATAACCCAAACACAAAGATGTAAAATGAAGTTTGAAATCTCATATTTGGTTAAAAGTTGGGATTTCAATCTATTATGCCCATTCCAGAATTTACAATTTTTTTTTGAATTTTCGAATATCTACAATTAAACACCCTTTTACATATTAATTTTCAGTCGTGTCTTAAACATCTATTTTGCTTGAAAAATACTACACAAGGCATAAACAGTTAAACACATACTGTAAGCACAAATGTGAAAAATACTACATAAGGCATAAACACGCATACTGTAAGCACATATATGTACTCTAGTGTGGACTTGATACATCATATATCTGAGCGACAAAGCCATAGCCCATCATGGAGTAGAGTTCATTAAACATTTTTCATATATAAGTAGGATTGTAAACAGGCCGAGTTTGAGCAGATTGGATCCAATTCGACCTCGGCTCAAAATTACTTGAGCTTCTCAAATTCACTCGAATAAATTTGAATAAGCTCTCAAATTTCAATTTTAATTATGAATGCTTGAACTCAACTAGATTTAACTCAAAATTAAGAGCTCGATTATAATTTTGAAAACTCGAATTTGACTCTATTTAGCTCAAAATTAAATTTTATTTATAAATTAATATTTGTTAATTAATATATTAATATATTAATATTAAATTTTGAGCTTTCGAACGGACGGAGCTCAAAATTGGAACTCAAGCTCAGCTCAAAAGTTCAAAATTCCAAACCAAGATCGAGCTTTTACCAAAGATTTCGAACTGCTCACAAACAGCTTGATGATTTGACTACCCTACATGCAAGTGAAAAATACATATTATTTTGACCCTCCTAACTAAATATTGTCTTTTTAGCCCCTCCCTAATCAACGGAGTTTGATGATTTAGTGGGGGTGTGAATATATACTACATATACTTTTAAATTTTTATATAATTTTTTTGTCACGTGACACACTATATCTGATGCAACACATCAGCGGACATCACCATCTCAATATGTTTCAAAGCTTAAGGGCTAACACAAACAAAATTTAGTAGATTAGAGCCAAAATAAACAGTGACTTTAATCCTATATTTAATAAAAGTGAGATGACAACCTCAAATATAACCTAAACTTGCACAAGAAAATCAAGCCCAATCTTGTATTTTTGTTAGCTTATAATCAATGTAATATTACATAAAATAGGAGTGCGAAATGTTAGAAATAGGAACACAGTCTAATTCAAATAATTATGTCTAGCAAGGTGCAACACCAATGATACAGCAGTGGTTGCCTGTCAGGTAGCACCAAACCGAACATTGATCAGGCAAGCACTTTCCAGAATAGATATGATTTCTAAGAAAGCTCAGCCTATCATGTCTACAAGAGAAAATACCTTCCAATTTTGATTTTAAACCTTAAACCACTTCATGCCGCCACCGTTGATGCAACAGAGTTGTTTTTTCAAGAAAAATTTGGCTAAATTAAGCATGTTACATATAACTCAGATGCGATATACTTCAACATCCCACAGGAACTGGTCATCTCCAGGCTATATCAAGAACTTAGTACTGATCATTAAGCCAAGAAATACTTACATGCCCCATACCCCACGAGTGATTGCAACCTTGCTGTTCGGTCTTGAAGTTAGCTCATACAATATCCGGAAAGCAAAGATATCAGAATATTTTCCATCAGAAAGAAGTATCTCAGCCAAGGTGCTTTCATGGAGCCAAAAGTGCAACCCTATTTTGAGGTTCAGAAACCAGGCTCTCCAATATCATAGCAGCTTTCCTACATACCTCGGGTACAGGATGTGGAGTCCTAACTATCTTAAGGAGTCTATCAACAGCCCTGAATGAATACATGAAAATGAGATATTTTACATAAAATTCTGGTGAGATAAATTTTCACCTTGCCGAAAGTAAATAGGAACTATACTCATCTCCTCACTTGCAAGCTTAAGCCGGCAGTCCATATTTACTTCTGAGAGGTTATAGAGTGCCCCTATGGCTGCCAAGCTTGTGCATCAACTGCTTGTAAACTCAGAAGATCAACCAGTCGCTTGTATATCTGCAATGCAAATTAGTTTAACTTTATTGAACCATTCAGGTTTCACATTCATCTTCCATAATGCAGTCAACAAATCTAAATAGTGTAGTAGATCTAAGAAATCAAGTGCCAAGATGCAATTCATGCTGACTTTTAAGAACACATCCCATCAACTAGTACAACATGAAATAAACAAAATTGCCAGCTTTTCAATAGTCACAAATAACAAGGAACCACTCTTCACATATCCCAGGAGTGCCAACCTCTATCAAGAATTCAATGGTAATCATTTCAAAAATATAGTAAGAATAAAATGGCCATGAATCAACTTTAAAATAAATCATATATAACTAGCTGGAAAGCTTTTTGCCATATCAAGAAAAAAACACTGACCTGGGGAGCAAAAGGAAGAAGAAATGGCTCATTATCAGGATTTCATTATAAGCCTTCCAAGCAATTCAGCAGCAGCACAATGCCAAGCTTTGATCAAGACCCCAGCATCCCCATAATGGCTTGAACAGCACGCTTTTCACTTTGAATCAGAAAAATAAGGATCAGAATATTAAACTAAACCAAAGCACATGTAACAAGCAAAACAAATTGAAAGTTATCACTCACGTCATTCTGATGAAAGATGGCTTTGAGGAACTGAATATACGCAGGTCGAGCAGTGGTGCTAAATTGACAATTGTCTCAAGTGCATTAGTTATCAGCTCCTCGTCCTCTGTTCAATCAGAGACTGAAAAAGTATGAAAATAATTCAAACTTAGAAACAAATAATCATGAGGCATCACAAATTAGACTTGGCCTCTTGAAGGTGCCATGAACATCCAGTGTCTTCTGATGCATCAAGGTTAAACAGGCGAACGCTACACAATATAGAACAAAAAAAAAAAAAAAGCTAAAAAAGCAACTGCATGATCTAGGGACACCTTGCAGCTTCCATATCAACTTTTCCAATCTTCTCCAGACAATATTTCTTAGCTCCAAATTTTCATCAAAGTAAACAAAATCTAGCAAAGATTATCCTTCGCATAGTTTTAACTTGGGAAATATCCTTGCCTAAGAAATTTCTATCAAGTTCTCTTTCTAGAAAAGCATAAGGCTATCCAAATTGCTTTTCATTATTTCCATAGGTTCTCCTTCGAAACCTCGCAGAACTGAGGACATTAATATACAGCCTACATAACAACAGAATTGACTGGCTTAAGCCATTTCAGGCCAAGATTTTGCTATGAACATGTTCTGCTTCAATGGAAAAAGACGGACATTTTCACGATTCCAAATTCAAAAACACTAAGAATACCATGGTTTTCCAAGATAAGCAATAATAGAAGAGTTCAATACTTAAGTTAAACATGAGTTTTTAGGTGCTTCTCATACAACCAAGTAGACAAATAAGCAAACATAAGACAACCTAACTATGATCTTAACAAATGAAATTCCATGGTAACAATTGTCATACAATTCACAACGGGAAGAAAAACACACACAACAGAGCAAATATTAAAACTAAAAGACAAATTATTAGGAAAAGAAATGAGTGGTATAGATACCAAGTACCTGCTTCATGATCTTCAATGCATTGGAATACTGTTTCCAAGCAATGCCTATGTTGTGCCATGATCATCTCATTATCTGGCATGAAAGAGAAGTTTCGGATTATATTTGAGGTAGCAACAGCACATTGCTGTTTTTCTGTGCGCCTTCCTCATCAAGGTTAAATAAGCCATCCTCATCAAACCACCACTCTAGTGACTGACGCTTCAAGCCTTTGCGTGCTGAGCTCTCTGTATATGATAAACCGACACCAGAACTGCTGAATAAAAATTAATCCCAAATTAAGTTAATATTATCTAGACCGTATATTTTCCAAACCTGATAACTGAAAAATACACAAATATGATCTACATAAGGTACCCAGTATTCGGAGGTGCAGTTTTAGAATTTGCCATTTCATACTCATATCCAAATCCGGTCACCACAGTATTTGCCCCCAGTAATCTTGTTCTTGGGCGCTTTGCATATTCTTTTGGAACAGCTATGTCACGCCAATCATCAATCTGCATCACCATGATACTAAATATATTATTTCCAGAACAAGGGGAAGACATGCTTAAGAATTATTGGGGATCCTAGTAGGAACTCATAGCAAACAGGAATACTCTCCATGGAGGATTTCATGAAGCACCAATGTGATTAAGAGAGACTAATATTGGCAAGTTTTCATGGACAAAACTGTTATTACATAAGGCTATTGATTCCTCTTGGACTTTTCCTTGAGATGAGAAAAAAATAAATTGACAAAAGTTTCATAATAAGCAATGGAGAGAACTTTCTGATGAAAACAAAAAAGAGAACAAAAAGACAAAGGAATAGCACCTACGATTTGGAGGAGAGCATCCAGTAGTCCAGGTATTTTAGCAAGGGGTACTGCATCCCTACGCATATCATCCTTCTCTTTGAAGGAGAGCAATGTAAGGGTGTTCAGTGCCCATGTCAGCTCACTCTTTAACCCACTTTGCAGGGCTAGAACAATCCTTTTGTTATTCTGATCTGCAAAATTGTAATCAAACAATAGCAATTCAAAATCGAGCAACTCAGGGGAAGAAGGAAGTTTTGAGAGGCAATAAAATTATTTTCAATTTACAATATAAAGCACATAAAGCATATGATGGGATACGAAGACAAGTCTTTTGATGAGTGTTGAAGAAGAAAGGCATTCATGTTAAATATATAAATGTTATTAAGGATATGTACAAAGGAGCCGAAAGCTATAAGTGTGAGAATAGTGAGGAGATTCCTGAGGAGTTTCCTATAACAAAGGGATCTACATTAGAGATCGGTCTCGAGCCCATACTTGTTTACTCTAGTAATGGATGAGTTAACTAGTTGTATCCAAGATGCCATCCCACGATATATGTTATTTGGTGTAAATGAAATTGTCCTAGTTGGATGAGACTAGAGATGGAATTAATTAGAAGCCTAAAATTGTGGAGAAATACCCTCGAGAGTAGAGGCTCTAGGCTTTAGTAGAAGTAAAATGTAATATATATATTATAATTTTAGTCCAAGTAGGAAGTGGGCGTAATGAGGAGTGACACTAGATGGGGTAGTACTCCCTAAGTGCAACCATAAGTATCTAGGTTCCATTTTCCAAAAGGATGGAATGATCGATGAAGATGTATCCCATAGAATCGCAACAATGCGATGATCAAAATGGAGAAGTTGTTACGCGGTGTAAAGTGCATGATAAGAAGATGCCTTTAATAAAGTCATGAAAGTTTTATGTAATCTAAGCAGGGGACTCATGTTACGCTATATGGGAGCGTGTAAAGTCGGGCAACTAAAGTTCAACATATTCGTAAGCATTTAATGTGGTAGAAATGAGGATGTTACAATGGGATGCTGTGGTCATATAAGACATCAATAAGATTAGAAAATGAACACATCCACGCAGATATATTGCACCAATCGACGGTGAAAATAAGAGAGGCGCTTTAGATGGTTTGAACATACGTGTGTTACACCCCTAGGTGCCCCAAGCTGTAAAAATGAAATAGTTTGGTAATGGAAGGTAAAAGAGGTATAGAGTAGAGACCTGAGAATTACATGTAGAGCCAGAAGTGTCAAGGAATCCGGATCTTATCTTTGACAAAGCTACATGTATTGCAGAATTCATATAGCTCTAATCTCTATCTAGTATAGGATTAAAGCTTAGTTGTTGTTGTTGTTGTACAGTATAAAGCACATGCATAAAAAGAGAACTATTCTCATAATCACAGTTTTGCACGAGAACAAAATTTAAATAAAGAGAAAATTAGCATAATTCCTAATTAAAACAACATGTCACATCTCAAGGCAACAAAGAAAGGGTACTAAAACAGAATTTCATCAACCAAGATAGTTTGTTGCCATAAGCATCTGTTGCATATACTAGTCAATGCCCAAAGAGGAATTTCAGAAGCTATTAACTAGTCTTCTCAACTCAGAAAAATTCAAATGGATGCCTCAAAACAATCAAAAGTTGTTCATGTTTCATTCACAACATGAAAAATATCAAATATAGTATAATATGGCAATAAATAATGAAATTCATACTTTCTGTGTCATAAAAGGAATTAATTAAAAGCCAACAAGAGCCTTAGTTGTCAAAGTATCAAGTGAGTGGAAATTATTTTTCCAGTAACTAACAACCAAAAACACCAAAGTGAGAAAAGAAAGCACAACCTACCAAAATGGAAATTGATAAAAAGAAATCTTTACTGAAACATCATTCCATATCAAAAAGAACATCCTAATGATAACTGAATGATGGCTAGAATTAATACTTTACTACATCAGCATCAATATGTTAAATCACAAAAAGTGACTTGTTGCAATAAATTAAATATTAGAAAGTTTATCATAAAGAATCAAAGCAGAACCAGACAACTTTAAGTTCATATTTTATAAAAAATATAAAAAAGAAAGAAAAAAAAGAACGGTTTGAAATTCATATCAGTTTGCTTCCAAACTTAAGCTTTAATATACAAATCACCCTTAATGTAAATGCTTTCAGCATCCAAATTTGAATTGAATTCTTAGATATCACAACCAATCCACCATGCCAAGGATCTTGAATCTAGTATTTTTATCTATTTTTCTGTGGGTAATAATAGGGTCAAACATCCTCTCTTTAAATAACTTATCGTGATAATTGGACCAATTTCCACACTTGACAATTTCCTCTTATTTCTGTATCATTTTAACGTCTACTATCCAAAATTTTAAAATACAAAACATCTAACATACATCTCAATGATTTCACAAGTGTGGATGCTACTCACCCTCAGAACTGCGTTAAAACCGAAGTAAATACATCTTCAAGTTAAAACATTTTGAAGAATTGACACTAGCCGGGAAATTCTACTGACACCTATTTACCATCCACATCAAGCAAACCTTCAGCCATCTTCTACCCAAAACTCATAACCGCTACCGGCAACCAACTGCGTTTCCATATAAGCTTGCTGGAAAGAACGAGAACAGCAACGCCATACAAAACCCACCACATTAAACCCTAGAAAAAAGAATTTCTGATTTACAAGATCCTAAACCTTATTACATCGACACAAAGAAAAGTACAAACACCCATAACAGAAAACACAGAGAAATAGAAGATGGGAGCGCACCGGCGAAGGAGGCAGGGAGCTGGAGGGAGGGGCCGAAGAGAGAGGCCGGGACGGATGAGTCACCGACTGCCGCCGCGGCAGCGGCTGCAGCGGCGCTATTGGCAGCGGTGCTGCCGAAGGGCCTGCCGCGCTTCGGCGGAGTCGGGCCGGAGCTCGCGGCCTTGCTCGGCTCCCTCTTCTGCATCTCTGGGAGTGATCGCGAAACAAGACCGATTTCTGGGACTGCGAGCTTGTGAGGACTAAAAAGAAAAAGAAAAGAAAAAGGGTTTGGATTTTTCATCTTTACCCCTTCATAAACCTGAAATTATTTATCAACAATATTTAGTCAAAATAGTCCAAATTTCATGGTTTTTTAATTTTCTTCAAAAAATTTTATTTGTAAACATATCTTTTTAATTGAAATGATCATTTAATGACATTTTAATACGAATTTTATTTTAGATTGATGAGAAAAATGGGGAAAAAACTTGATTTTACAATTAGTAGGGGTATAGTTGTAAATAAAATAAAATAAAAGTTTAAAAATTTATTAAATACATTATTTTGTAAAATATATTTTTCTATACATTTATATGTAATCTTTATATTCCTAAAACATTTGGCATTAGATTCCTTCCTTTAATAAAACTATAATTGTAAATAATGCAAATTTAAAAAAATCACTAGACTTCATGTTGCAATGTGGATGGAGAAAATTAGAAAATTAAAATAAAAATAATAAATTTCTATGATATTGATACAAATAAAAGTTTGGATCATATTTAGCTATTTTGTCAAAATTTGATGGTTGGTAAATAACTTTTCTTTCTTCTTCTACAAACATCTTTAATGACCAGTCAAAGACTCAAATACCTTAAATGGTCTTGTATTTTATAAGATCCGCCTTTTGGCCCCTCTATTTTAATTTTCCCTCAACATGTCCCTTTATTGTTAAATTTGGAGCCACTTAAGTCCTCTCCTGTGAGGTCCCTCAAGCCTCTGGCCCATTTTTGCGGATGTAGCTTTCAGAACGATTAAAATAGGTGTAATACCCAATTTAGTCCCTTTATTATAGTGAACTGGCCCTCTATTATAATTTGATCCTTTTTTGTCCCTATACTTTCATGATTGAGAAATTTCAGTCCCTCCAGGGATCAAAAAGGCTCAAATTATAACATAAGGGAGGGACTGAAATTTCTTAATCATGAAAGTATAAGGACCAAAAGGATCAAATTATAATAAAGCGACCAAAAATGGCATGTTGGTATAATAGAGTGACTAAATTGGGTATTAGACCATTAAAATAAGAATAAAATATTATTTTCGCGTAACTCGATCCGGATCCAAATCGGATCCGAGTCGAAACCCGTCATCGAATCGGATCCTCAACTAATGAGGCCCTTTCTCCCCCACTCTCGCTAGACATCTCTCTCCGCCCACCACCTCCACCCTTCACCACCGGCAAAATTAGGGCATCTTTCAACTTTCGGCCACCACAGCAGCGTCCCCATCTGCCGACTACAACCAATACCACCACCAAGGAAGAAGATCCACTGCCATCTCACCATTTGAGACCCTAACAACTAGGCGTACCCATTAGGTTTGACTCTCATTATTTAGCAAGCATCATTTTTCTATCCTTTTGTTTAACTGCTTTCAATGATTTCATTTTACTAATTTGTAGCTTTTTATTGAGTTTGATTCTTTAAATGAGGTACGCATACTTGATAAACTAATCTTGACTACATTTTGTATGATGTTTTCAATCTTCTCATACTTGTAGTTTTTTGTTTGAATTTTATTTCTTTCCTTTTGTTTTGACTCGATGTATTGTTAATTATTAAAATATCTATTTCTACAATTCACCATCATAAGTGATAAGCTAATCTTGATTGCCTTCTGTATCTGTATGTGAAGTATGCTTCCTGGATCGATTTCAATTGTCTAATTATGATCATTGAGGTTGCTTAATTTTTGAACAAATTGAGCAGATTGCCATGAAGGCCAGCGAGGCAAAATTAGCCTATGGTGCTCTAATTTCTAAATTGATTAAGTAGATTGCCATGGAGGCTAGGGAGGAGCCTATGGTGCTTTAAAATATGAACAGATTGAAAGTGATAAACCATGAAGGCCGTGAAGACAGTAATCAACCTATGGTGCTTTTATTTTCAAAGAAATGTTATGTAATTTTGAGACTTTGTAACATTCTAACTTTGTAACTTTGAAAGTTTCTCGCTTTGAATAAATAGCAACAATGCTCTTATTCCATAAAAAAATGAGTGGATTTGAAATCGAGCAACTCGAACAATCAACTTGAAACACTCTCAAAGATTATTAGTAATATGAACATATTTGAATTTGAATATGAGCGTACCGTAACACATCCTAATAATCAAAATTTTTAATTGAAGCACTCTCAATATTATCATAGTAAATACACATGTTTAAAAATCAAAATTTAATTTAAACAATCTTAGTAATTGAATCTGAAAGTAATCGGCTAATTAAAGTTCAAACATCTTACTTAATTGGTAACTTCAATTAGAGCAACATAACATAAGTATATGATCAAAACTTTCAAATTCTAATTTAATGGAAAATATGAAATTATATGAGAAATATTTTGTTCTGCATACACTTAGCACATTACAATTTCATTAACTTCTGATCCAGAGACATTAAATTCAAGATTACAATAACAAACATCCAAAACCTTATTAACCTGATGTTTTTTAAAAAAAAAAACCCATTCCTAAATACAATTTCCATTTTTCATAGTGCAGCTTTTCCTTTGGTTGAACCAGTTGTCATGCTCTCACTGCGGTTGTATAATTCGCAAATTCTAACTGAAAGTAATCGGGTTTGCTATCTTCCTTGCTCATCATGATTTTCCTATGCAAATAGCTTGTCACATTCCTTCTTGCCCTGACATTTATAAACACCCAAACAAAGAATATTAATAACCAAAAAGGTCAAAGAATTATTGTAAATAACAAATAACAAATAAATAAATAAACTAAGCCTTAATCCCATACTAGATGGGGTGGCCAAGATGGATTCTTTGTTTTCATGTCAGCTCTCAAATATGAAATAAAATAAAATAAAAAGGAAAATGAAATAAACTGGAAATAAAATGAAATAAAATAAAAAATAAAAATACATAAATAAATAATAATAACAAATGTATAATTTCTATTTAGAGATTGGGATATTGTAGCAAGACAATATCCCTACAAACAAAAGCTATGCTAATGAATGAAAACATTTTAGCTCTAATTTCCATCTGGTAATCCTATACTAAGTGGGCCTACTCATATGAATTCTTCGCCTCCATGCCGCCTCACAAAAGCAAGATCCGCTCAATATCTAACACATAATGTAGGTCCTTAGACGCCACCTCTCTCCACGTAATCCTAGGTCTACCTCTACCCCTTCTTACCTTCTACAACCAAACTATCAGCATTAAAAACTGGAGCATCCGGGGGTCTCCGCTGCCAGACGTGTCCAAACCATCTTAAACGCCCCTTCTCAGATTTTTATCTTCAATTGGTGCAACTTGCACCTTCCGTTTGATGTGTTCATTTCTAATCTTGTCCAATCTTGTAATGACCACTCATCCATCTTAATATCCTCATTTCGCCACATTCATCTTATGCATATGTTGAACTCTTAGTTGCCCAACACTCGCCTCCCCAGTGATAGCATGGTTGGTCTAATTGTCATCCTATAAAATTTTCCCTTTATTTTGTTAGGCATCTTTTATCACATAGCACCCCAAGGCACTTCTCCATTTCAACCATCCAAATTTTGATTCTATGGGTTACATCTTCATCTATCATCCTATCATCATGGAAAATGGAACCTAAATACCTAAAATGGTTAACCTTGCACTACCACCCCTAGTTTCACCTCTTCATCTCTCCTACTTAGACTAAAAATTACAAATGCATATATCTTACTTCTACTTAACCTAAATCCTTTACTTTCTAAAAGTGTTTCTCCATAATTCTAGCTTTTGATTTACTCCATCTCTAGTCTCATCCACTAGGACAACATCATCCACAAACAACATACACTATGGGATGTCATCTTGGATATAACTAGTTAATTCATCCATTACTAGGTAAACAAGTATGTGCCAAGGTCGCATCCTTGATGTAGACCCACCGCTATAGGAAACTCCTCCGTATCGCCTCCTCGCTCCTCTTTCTCACACTTGTAATCGCTCCCATACATATCCTTAATAATATTTATATATTTTACATGAATGTTTTTCTCCTCTCAAATACCGACCAAAGGACTTGCTTCTGGTACCCTATCATATGCTTTCTAGGTCAATAAAAACCATATGGAGATCCTTCTTCTTTCTTTGTAGATCTCCATCAAGTTTCTTAATAGGAAAATGGTTTCACAGGATCTACCCGCATAAAACCAAATTGGTTCTCCGACACCTTCATGATATACCCGAGTCGATGCTCTATTATCCTCTCCCGAGTTTTATCATACGACTCTATTAACTTAATACCACTCAGTAGTTGGTGCAATTTTGAATATCCCCCTTATTCTTATAAATAAGAACCAAAATGCTCTTTCTCCAAATATCCTGCATTTTCCCCTTTTAGGATAGAGTTGAAGAGTTTGCTAACCACTCTACCCCTACTTCCAAGGCACTTCCAAACTTCAATCGGGATACCATCTAGGCCAGCAAGTTTTTCTAGCCTTCATTTTTCCTGCAAGCATTCCTTGACTTCGCCAAGCAGTTGATCTTACGTGTATAGCTAAAGTTCATTTCTATCGTTGATGCATAAAAATCCGTAAAGTTATCCTCACGACTTGCATTGAACAAGTGATCAAAAGTAGTTTCTCCATCTCCTTGATTTCCTTATCTCCTCACAAGACCTCGCTGAGACTCATCCTTAATGCACTTGATTTGGTTCAAGTCTTTCCTTTTTATCTATTAGCCTTGCTATCTTGTATACTTCCTTTTCCCTTCTTGTGTCCCTAACTTTTGGTACAAATCATCTAGGATTTACCTCGGGCCTCGCTAACCGCTTTCTTGGCCTCCCTTTTCGCCTTTTTATACTTTTCAAGACTTCTCCATCCTCACCGTGGGTAATTTCTTATACCAATATCTTTTCTCTTTAATAGTCTTTGAACCTCTTTATTCCACCACCATGATTCCCATGGGTTTCCAGGTCCCAAATTCCTTAGAGACCCCTAGGAGCTCACTTCATATTTTCTCAATAATGATTCTGTATACATCTCCTTCCATAAGGTGTTTGCATCATCTTCACATTTGTGCCTCCTTCTTCCCATATTTTATCCTTAAATGCTAATTGGTTGGTTCCTTTTAACGCCTACCCATCTAATCCTACTTTGCTTAACCCTCCTTTCGGTTTTTACTTATGCCCTTTTTCTTCACATCCAACACCACCAACCTATGTTGTGTGGTTAATGTTTCCGTGTATAACCTTGCAATCTTTACAAATAGATTTATCCCTTCTTCTTGTAACAAGAAAGTCAATTTGGCTACAATTACCCCCATTCTTAAAAGTAATCAAGTGTGATTCCCTTTTCTTAAAGCAAGTGTTATCAACACCAAATCATGAGCCAAAGAAAATCTAATATAGATTTTCCTTCCTCATTCCTCAAGCTACCATATTCATAACCTCCATGCACTTGCTCGTAGCCATCACTAAATCTACCTACATGTCCATTAAGATCACTCCCAATAAAAGGCTCTTGTTCACTTGGAATCCCTAGAACTACTATATCCAAATCTTCCCAAAACCTGACTTTATCTTCTTCTCCTAAGCCTACTCGAGGGGCATACACTCACTATGTTAATTATTTCTTTCCCAACACTAGCTTCAAATGTATAACTGCCTCCCACCCTTTTCAACCACTTTGTCCTTCATTTTGGTTTCGTAATTATACCCACAATTCATTTCTATGTTTATCCCTCCACAATACCATAATTTATAACCCATGTTACCAATCTCTATAGCCTTGTTTCCTATCCACCTAGTCTCTTGCAAACATACTATATCTATCCTCCTCCTTTTAGAGTGTCAACTAACTCCATAGATTTTCACAAAGATCCTATATTCCATCTACCAATCCTAATCCTACTCTTACTCTCATGGACTATCTCTTTACTCGCACCCACCCACTAAGACGCGAGAACCCTTGTTTCATTTAATTACATTCACCATGTGGCGGAACTAACTTCTTTACCCACACCACTCATGATGTGGGAACCCTTGCCTTATACTCCATCACACCCGGGCTACAATGTGATGAAACCCTTGCTCATTTAACACTACATCCGCCGATGTAGCGATGCCTAGGTGAGCACGCCCCAACGTATATATTAGAGAATCAATATCATAAGACAAAGTTTTACTGGGTCGCCAACCTAACGCAACCCTCATCCTTTATCCGCTTGGGACCCACTATACTCTCGTGATAGGCGGACTTGTCAAAGACATTGTAAGATAGTTTTAAAATGAGAAATAATATTACAATTAATTGAGAAGCAGTGATGAATGAAGAGGAATTGCCCCCTTTCCCTTCCAATAATATGGCCACCACTATGACTACCCTGCAACATATAAAAAGTTTTTATCAGCCTTTTGAAACTTCATCAAAATTTTGCAAAGAAGAATATTATTTCTCACTCTCAAAGTTTTTAGGGAACCATGGCTTGCATCATGTGGGTTTTTTTCCTTTTGATAGCTTATTGTCTCCTGCCTTGTTATTAGAAGTAGCCTTCTTCATCACAGAAGGTTAGGTCATGGCCAACAAATTAAAATATAATAAAAAAATTAATACTCCTAAACAACAATAATAAAGCTTATGGATATGTTATTTTTTTTTGGACATATGATTTTGTTGTGGCTTTATCATAGCAAGAATTAAGCACTTGAAGACTCTGTCTTCCCGGATAATTTTTGTTTTACCTTTACTTTACCTTCTAAAGGCTCTCTCTTCCTTTTCTTGGTTGGTTAACCATACATTATCTTTACCAAAGGAGGCGTGAGGTGGTCATTCCTCACTTTGTAGGCCAAAATAAATGTTCCTCGCCTTTCACCGGATTAACAAATAAATTGGTATGCCTTTAAATAAGTCTCTTTCTGGAATCCACTTTACTAGATAATTGATTGAATCTTTCCCTTTGAAAAAGCAATAGCAAAGCTTATTGCATGCTTGGCAAGGGATACCGGATTTATCCCACTTTTGCCACAAGAGCAAATATTGTCTCGCCAAGATGCATACAACACATAAGCTTCCCCACCATTAGATTATCCCAACAAATCTCATGTTTGTCCTCCCAATTCCACTCAACCTGCAACTTTGCACTCCTCTTGCCTTTCTTTTCTATCTTGGCAAAGCAATATTGGGGCCTATATAGTCCTCTTTTTTACACTTGCTAGGATAATCTCTTTTTGCTATAATCCTAGCTATCACAAAATTACCAATGCCTTTTAAGCATAGAAATGAGTAGGCTTTACTTCCTAGGCATCCGTGACCACTTCCCCATTAAAAGTTTCTACTACATGTCGCTGTCAATTACTCCTCATATTTAACTAAATCTAAAAATAAGCCCTCATATTAATCCACCCATTTCTCCAATAACTCCTCCATAGCTATGTCTCCCTTCTTCATTCATCTTATTCGCATCCAACATCTAACTATATTTTCATCATCACAGCCTATGCTTATAGACTCCTAGCAATATTCCCTAGAATTGATCCGTGTAATTCCCTTGCCCTCGATTTTTCGTTGTTCTTATCTTGCCAGTATTGTGCTTTACATACATACCTATGCTCAATAAATGGAAAAAGATTTCACTTCCAATGCATGGATTAGACCTCGAAGAAAATATTGCAGTAAATTAAAATGCACATAATCGGTAAAAGATTAAATTAGAAATGCAGGAAAAAAATTGTTTGAGCTTAAAGTATATTATATACCTTCTCGTGATATCACTAATGAGAGACCATCCCAAGCCATCTCCCATGCATCGACTGACTTCAAATTATGTACCATAATACAAATCAAGACCGTGTTCTCAGCTTTGTTTCCTTACTGGACAATTACCCATACTATAATAAACATTTGGTTGTTCCCATCCTCCCTATAGCCATGTAAGCAAAGCATGCCCTTGAAAGTAAATCCCTTTAAGAAAACATCCATCCGCACTTAATGGAGTCTCCCTGTAGCCACCTAAAACCCTTCTAACTAACAAATGTGTAGACATATATATATAAATCTTCAAAATACAGGTATTCATTTACATAGTTAGCCCTTTTACTGCCACAACAATCACATTACTGTCTGTGGATTTGTTGTTCTCCCAACTCAAGAGCATAATTGTTCAACACCTTAAAATCTTCTCCTGAACTCCGCTTCCTCAATTCTTTCCTCGAAAGTCAGCCAAACTCTTGGCATTTCCCACAGTAACCTTGTGGGTCACTTAAGACACCAAACCATGTGCCCTAACCATTGCCCTCAATTGCCTAGCTTCCTAATGAAAAGCATAGAACTTATGACATCATAAATTTTTTGGCAATTATAGGAGTTGTCACCCTTCTATTTTTTGTAGTCCCAAGCCAAGTATGAATATTATGAGACATAGTGTTTGGACAACAAACATCTTCTTCCCCACTATACTGTAGAGCATAGGATCAACTTATTTGTATTCCTTTTTGTCGTGATAGTCATTGCCCTAACTCTCATTGAATCATTTTTAATGTACTTAAATTCAAATCCCTTCCTAGTTGAGAACTCAGTATAAGTTCATTTTTGAATAATTTGAGATCTTCAAATCCTAAGATCTAGGCAAAAAATCCTCCAAAGGGTTTTAGGGCTCATAAATTTTCCTACTAGGGATCGGCGCCCTCCTCCCTCGCATCATCTCGCAGTAGAGAACCTTCTTACTAGTATCCTTATAACTACTGTGGCTCATCACTGACCTACAAATTGTACCTACTCTCATATCCAATAACTTTCCCACTTCCTCAGTAGCATGTATTATCACATGCCCTGGACACTGATTCCTAGGATCCTCGGACACGTGAGCGTATTGCATCGTAAAACAAGTAAGTACACCTCTACTAGGGATACAAAGCCTATGGTAATCATAAAAATGTATAATAAACAACAATATCTCAAATAATATCATACACAAGAGTCTAGGCCCTAATGAAAATCATATGGGTTCGGATGTCCTATAGAATAGCGCGCCCTATAGGCGTAGGGGGCACGGCCTGTTTTGTCTGGAACCGCCTGGAAACTACCCGTTGGTCAACGTAATTCGGGCTGGTTAGAATCTTCAGAATCGCCCGCCATGCTGAGTAGCGTGGCCGCTACGGGTCCAAGCTTTGGAATCCGCGCCCGGGCGTGGTCAACTCCATCGGGCCGTACTGCTTGATTCGCTGAAACAACCCGCCGGGTCATCAGGGTTGAACCGGCGGGTTAATCGTTTTTTTAATTTAAAAAAAAATAATAAAGTAGTCGCTATTCCCATAAGAAATGAGTTATAGAATTCCACGCAGGATGAAGCTCTGTCACTCATCTCACACACCAACGGCTACATGCTCGCTGTTTTTAATTACCACTTAATCTTTATATATACTCCTCCTCTCCTTTTCATTTATCACTCTTCACTCACACCAAACTCTATTCTCTCCTACTTTCTATATTTCTCTCAAGTCTCAAGACTCTCAACAAGGCTCTCAACAATTCCCCCTCTACTGGGATCGGGGTTCTGCACTTCGGCTTACTCAAGAGAAAATGGCATCACGTGCAGGTGGAAGCTCGAGGGAA